>WNHD01000104.1:0-50497 GCA_011057455.1 Ganaspis sp. Gsp50
TATTTCAACGTTCGGAACTTTATTTTCATCATTTGCTGACCATTGCGGCTTCGCGAAATAGTTCTTTTGGCGTTGACGGCAGGGCCCTGTTTCTCTAAACTCTTGTATTTCCTCAAATAATTAAACAATCTTTGTCAAACTTGGTAAAAAACTTCCTTAATAATAGACGAAAAAGTTTCTTACTCAAAGTTTTCTCAATATGAAAATTGCCTGCGTAACTTATTCATTTGAAGGTTGAAAAGTGCGTATTTCTAAACCTATCGCTTTGTTATTAATTCTTATTGAACAATAATTTTTCCTTAAATTTCGTCAGGTTTTTGCTCCTCTACAATTTAACATTGTAAAGATATTGTAATATTTAATATTAAAAAATAATACTTTTTGAACTTTGAAAATTGGATGAAACATTTTTTGAGAGCGCCAATGCTCACGTTTTCGAGCGGCTAAGGAGTTAATGCACGTGCCCCTTGAATTTTACCATATATTATATTTACGAAATATTTTACGATATATATACTATTAATAGTGATAGTACAAAGCAATAGTAACAATACTATTTATAATAACAATAGTACTACTATTTTTGATAGTAAAAACATTTAAAATACTATTAATAAGAATAATTGTAATAATAGTAGCAGTAACAATACTCATAATCATATCAAGAATTACAATAATAATCATTTAATAATAGTAACTAATAAAAAATATCAAAATTATAGTAGACAGACACCAGGTAAGGCAGTGGTTATTCGCAGTTATAGTTGCGGTGAGCAGTCGTGAGGGAGATACCCCCAAAAGCTACGTGTTAGCCAAGATCCATCAAGAACGATACAAAAAATACAATAATTTTTCCTTTTTACTTTTTTGAAAAAAAGAAATTCAATTTTTTCGAAAATACCGTATGCAGTTTATTATTTACATTTCCAACATTTTCATAAATAAAAAATTCATGTTTAGTTTTTTGGTACACATTCAGATTTTTTTCCTTGAGACACTCTAAGTGCATATTTTGTACGTTTATTTAAATAAATTTTTATTTCTTTTTAAATCTTTTATAAACATTTTTTAAATAAGTCACAATTTTTTACTCATTTTTGGGTAGTTTTATTTATTTATTTTTCATTTAATAAAATTGATTCTTTCAAAATTGTATGAAATATATTTTTTTATATGTTAACTTGTATTTGTGATGAGACACCTTAGGAAGTTTCGTCTGTCCTAATTTTTATTTCAACAAATTTTACTGTGTAAAGTTTTCATTAAAAAAAAAAAATATTTTTTTAACTGATTGACAGTGAAGAAAATAATTATTTTGTAAAATCTTTATGTAACGTTTTCACAACGAAAATTGGGATAAATAAAAACAGAACTTCCTTTATTAGGAAGCTATTATGTATGAATATTGAGATAAATAAACATTGAAAAATAGGATAAATAAACGTTAAAATTATTTAAAATAATATAAAACAACAATTATTGTCTCGTTCGTCCCAAGGAAACAAGTTTAAATGTTATTACCAAAAACTATGAAGCTGAAATTTACAACGTTTTTTTCATTTCGGAAAATTAAAGAAACAAAATTTTTTTATTTATTTTTCAACATCAAAAGATAATTCTACTTTGTCTTACCTTTTCACAAAGTTGCGGTAAATAAATACTGAATCAATCACAAAAAAAGTATCTCAGAAACTGGAATTTTGATTAAATATGCCCTTACTACTATTTTTTGGTTAACGTAACCAGAAAATCTAGCTCCTGTTACCAGAATTAAGGTTAAATAAGCCTTTCCAATTTTTTCTGGTTAAAGTAACCAGAGCTTCTAGTTTTTTCAAACCAAAAATTCTGCAAAATTTTGATTAAAATATGCCTTTACATTTTTCTAGTTAAAACAACTAAAAGTTGTAGTTGGTTTCACCAGTAGCATGGTCACAGATGTCTTTACTTTTTTCTGGTTAAAGTAACTAGAATTTCTAGTTGCTTTAACTAGAACTTCTAGTTGCTCCAACCCGAACTTCTAGTTCATTTAACGAGAATTATAGTTAAGTTAACTAGAACATTTAGTTCATTTTACAAGAACCTCTAGTTCATTTTACCAGAACTTCTAGTTTGTTTTACCAGAAATTCTAGTTCTTATTGCCAGAACTTCCAGTTCTGGTAAGAGAAACTAAACGTTTTACTAAAAGAAACTAGAAGTTATTTTAACATTTAGCTTTTTAAAGTAACTAGAAGTTACTTTAACTTTTACTTAATTTCATCAGAACTACTAGTTTGTTTTAGCAAAACGTTTAGTTTTTCTCACTGAACTTCTAGTTCGCTTTGCCAGAACTTCTAGTTCCTCTTACCAGAACCCCTACTTCGTTCTACCAAAACTTCTATGAAATTTAGGAAGAACTTCTAATTCTTTTTAACAGAATTTCTGGTTAAATTAACTGTAACCAGAAGTACTAGTTTCTTTTACTAATACTTTTAGTTCCTCTTACCAGAACTTGTAATTCTTTTTACTAGAAGTTCTAGTTAAATTAACTAGAAGTAGGTAGAAGTAACTAGAAGTTAAAGTTACTTCTAGCTACTTTAATCATTTACTAGTTCTCGTAACCAGAATCTATAGTTTCTTTTACCAAAACTTTTAACTCCTTTTACCAGAATTTTTGGTTTAATTAACTAAAACTTTAAGTAACTTCTAGTTACTTTAACCAGAACTATTAGTTTGTTTTAGCAAAACGTTTGGTTTCTCTTACAAGAACTTCTAGTCTATTTTATCAAAACGTTTAGTTTCTCTTACCAGAATTTGTAGTTCCTCTTACCAGAACTTTTAGTTAATTTAGCCAGAACTTCTAATTCGTTTTACTAGCAGTTGTAGCTCAATTAACTAGAAGTAAGTAGAAGTAACTAGAAGTTAAAATAACTTCTAGCAACTTTAACCAGAACTAATAGTTCATGTAACCTGAACCTATATTCTCTTTTACCAGAACTGCTAGTTCTTTTAACAAAAAATTTTAGTTCCTTTTACCAAAATTCTAGTTAATGTAACCAGAAATTCTAGTCGCTTTTGCCAGAACTTCTAGTTAGTTTAACCAGAACCTCTGGTACCTTTAACCATAATTTTGCTTAATGTAACCAGAACTTCTAGTTTCTTCTACTAGAACTTCTAGTCACGTTAACCGGAACTTCTAGTACCTTTTACCAAAATTTTAGTTAATGTAACCAGAACCTCTAGTTCCTTTTACCAGAACTTCTTGTTCCTTTTACTAAAACTATGATTAAGTTAACCAGAACCTCTAGTTCATTCTACCAGAACCAAAATTCTGGTTACTGTAACAAAAAAAAAAGGTAATAAATGTATATTTAGCCATAGGATTTTTTTTGTGATGATGAAATAAATGAAAAGTTTTTTTATTCCACGCAAAAGAAAAAACATTGCAAATTTCATGGTACTCGAAAATTGACCCTAGTTTACCCTCTTTTTGTCACAAATATTGTAAAAAACATTGTTTTACGAAACTATTGTACTTAAAATTTCTTTGTCAGTCTCATGAAAATATTGATGTTGGACGAATTTTTGAAAAATATTTTGTCATATTTTTTGGATCCTTCTTGGATCTTGAAGGTTAGCAGCATAAAGGTATCGACCCGGCATTAAGGCGACGAATCGTGCCAAGAAAATAGAAATCAATGGCAAAGCGAAGAGACAAGAGTTTCCGATTATTTTTGTTTGTTTTTTTTTTGACAATTGGCGGCAGATTCGCCAAGCCTTTAATGCTGGCTCGACACCGGGTAAAAACTGGTTACAATAATGAGTCTACCTGTCCGCAGCTGTCTGTGTAGACGACACAGTGAGCGTTTTGGGGGACCACGTGGGTCCCGACAGTGGCTAAGGCTGCTAAGGCGATCCACATGCAGCAAACGAGGCAGTGTTCGTACAGTTTTTGTTTATCCATTACCATTTCGGTTGGAACGCACCGAAAACCAAAGGCGGGCACGGTTTTACGTTGCCTCAGATTCACCCAGGTACATGTCCGAAGCAGTTTCGAAACAAGGCACTCGGTGGATCAACATGGATTGCGAAATGTTCCTATCAAATTGGCACGAGGTGCATTTTTACCGACAGGCGAATTCGTTTCATTTTGCCCAAAACATTTTTTGCGTATTTTTATTTTTTTATTTTAATTCAATTTTGCAATTATTTCATTATTTTTTTTCAATGTTTTTGTTTTTTGTTAAAGAAATTTTGTTATTTCAATTTTGTTAAACAAATTTTTGTTTTGTTAAAAAGTTTTGGTTATTGTTAAATATTTTTGTTTATATCAAATTTTGGTTATTGTAAAATTTTTTTTTGTTTATACAAAATTTCGTTATTGTCGAATTTTTTTGTTTATACAAAATTTCGTTATTGTCAAATTGTTTATTATATAAAATTTTGTTATTGTTAAAATTTTTTTCGTTTTTTTTTTGTAATTACACCATCAATGTAGAAAGCACAAAAATCCAGAATATTGTGGTAAACAATTCAATCACAATGTGTGGAAAAGGCGCCCAACGATTTTCACAAATTTCGTCAAGCAAATTTTTACAAACGGTCCACCATGTACCAGGGTGCGTATTATTATTATTATTTTTTTTTGTTTCACGAGTGATGAGCGGGCATGGCAATAATGCGGCGGCAGTGCACATATACCAAGCCAGCGTTTAAAAGTATCCAAAAACGTAGGTATACAAGTCGTATCAATGTCACAAAACGCAATTTTTTCAGACAAAAGAAGTGACATTGTCGCCGATCGATCATTCGATATATAAAAAAAAACGTTCAATTTTTGTGGCAAAATAAACTCAAAGGTGAAGGATTTTTTTTGTGAAATGACATTTTTTTTCAAGCGGAACAGGAAAAAAATTGAGTCGCGATTTTTGAGGATTTTTGGATCAGATTAACAATCGCCACACGATTTTTTTGTCCATTTTCCCGCCATTTTTCGAATTTTATTTCCCGTTTGTTCGTAATTTTTGTTTTTTTTTTGTAATTTTAATTTTTTTTGTTTATTTTTTTGTAATTTAATTTTGTTAATTTTTTTTGTATTTTTTTTTGTTTTTATTTTGTTAATTTTAATTTTTTTTTTTTTTTGAGGAAATTTATCATTATAGATGGATTGGTTGAGATTGTTGCCAGTTGAGGATCAGTTTCGGGATGAAGGTTCGTGCGTGACAAGGATTCATTGGGATTGGAGCGTAAGCGTTGCGGTGTTCGGATAATGTTCATTCATTTGGTTCAAAGTCGTGCGGCGTCCAGGCGAGGTCAAGCATGAAACAGAAATTTCAAAGAGAGATAATGAAAGAACATGAGTTACATGCAATCGTGCTGGAAAGTTTCACTTCCCTTCAGACTCGCAGTTATTCAAACCCTTTCAAAATAAACCCAAAGCCTCCACTTCTATTTTAACCCTGACTTCCATTTTGACTTCAATTTTCAATCTAAACTTAATTTTCGTCTCACACTGCACTTGGACTTTTTTAATTAAGACTCTACTTTCAGTCTGAGACTTTATTTCCTCACGAGAATTTTTACATTGTAGGCACTTCGTATTTTTATCTGTCTATCTTTTGTATTTAAATTTTTGCATTTTTTTATTTCTATTTTTGTCATTCTCGTATCTCTATTTTTATACTTTTTATATTTATATTTTTGCATTATTTTTATTTTTATTTTTATGTCAGTTCAATTATTAACAATTCAATTATTTATTAAAGTATGACAATTCAATTATTTATTTAATTTGTTAATTGTATTGAGTTAATTGCTCATTCAATTATACCAGTTAAATTATTTATCCAATTACTTAATAAATTATGTCGAGTTAATTCCTAACTCAATAATATAGGTACCAAATGAATTATTTATTCAATTACATATGTCGATTTAATTCTTTGTTCAATTGTACAAATTCAATTATTTACTCAATTATTTGTTCAATTAGATCAGTTCAATTGTTTATTCGATTTCAAAAAAGAAAAAAATTTTAAATCGCAAGTCAAATGGAAGTCAGATTGACAATTTTTGAGAATAAATAAAGTTAGAGAAAAATTAGTGAATAGCATGCTTTCTATGAACATTTAGTTTATTCCCAGGGTGAGAATTGAGTTATTATTTTTAAAAAGCTGAAATTATTGAAAAAAAGTATGAAATGAAGTATTAAGTTAATTGAAAAAAAACACATCGTATCATGCATGTGTTGTATATATAATTTAACAAAAAACGCAGTTGAACAAATTTTAGATAACAAAAATTATGCATGTGTTGAATAAAATTTCGAATTTTCGATCATGCTGTAAGAAGAAATGAGGAGAACGGTGTATTTAAATTAGAAATATAATTAACAATTATACGTATGTTTGTGTATGTGTTTTTTTTGCATTTGTTAATAATAAAATGTTATCCTCCTAGAAAGAAAAATAAATAATATTCATAATAAATATAATTATTCACAGCAAAAAATAATTTTGTCCTACACATTTTATCCTAAATTATCAATTTTTTTCTATTCTTCATTTCGTTTGCTTATTAAAATTATAATTTTTTTCTCATTTTAATTTTTATAATAAAAATAATTAAAATTGCGATCATGTAGAGTCAGTATATTTAAACAAAATAAGCGCTATTTAAATAATTTGTTTACCCTACTTATAATATTTAAAATTTAATGATATTTGCGTGAGCAAATGCAATAACAAGTTCGGCGCTCGAAAACATCTGATGCATTGAAGCTCTCAAAAAATGTTTCATCGAATTTCCAAATTGGAAAAAGCATTAGTTTTTCAATATTACGTTGTAGAGGAGCGAACAAATTTTTAATAGAAAAAATTAAATAGTAAATTTTTTGTTAAAGAGGTATTGGTTAAAACTTTCTCGTTGAAAGTTTTCTCAGTATGAAAATTGACCGTGCAACTTTTTCATTTGAAAGGTGAAAAGTGCGTATTTCTAAACTTTTCGCTTTGTTGTCAATTCTTATTGACCAATAATTTTTTAATAGTTCTTTTTTTAAACGTTAGGTTTTCGCTCCTCTACAATTTAATATTAAAAGTTAATACTTTTTCATCTTTGAAAATTCGACGAAACTATTTTGGGAGCGCCAATGCATCTCACCTTTTTGAGCGCCTAACTATTTATTGCACGTGCTCTCTCAATTATAAAATAACGACAATAATAAAATAACAATAATTATAAAACAGTAATAATAATAAAATAGCAATAATTATAAAATAGTTATAATAATAAAATAGTAATAATAATTCCATAATTGTGTAACTATAAAGCATAATAAAATTAAAAAAGAAGCAGCAGAAAAAGTAACTTGACAAATTTTAATTTCCTACACATGTTTATTTTGTTAAAATTTTAAAGCAGTTGAAAAAGAAAGATTTTCAGAAGTATTGTTAAAGTAGAGTGCAAACTACAAAGAAGTGTTTTAGAAAAAAGTATACTTGAAAATATTAAATTAATAAGTAATGAGTGCTGCTTACAGACATACTAAAACTCCACACAGAAAATATCTTCTTTATAAACTATTATATTTTTATATTCCCTTTTTGCAGTTAAAAATACATGTATAACTGTCCACAACAAAAGGTACCTTAAGTCTAGAGCGCATAAGGTACCTTTGTAGTGGAAGGTTACAATTATAAAAAAATTTATGTTTTTCTAATATGAAAAAATAATTAAAAAATTAATATGCAAAAATCATTTTGAATTTTGATACAAATTTTTCATATGTATTTAAAGTATATTATAATAAAAAGTATCTATTACACTTTTCACTTTTTATTACGTACTCGGAAATTAAACATTTTTAAAATTAATAATTGAAATATTAATTCAAATTATGTTTCGAATTGATATTAAAAAATGTATGTTTTATAATAACATTTACATTGACTATAATACTTACTTATACTTCATTAACCATTTTTGCAACTAATAATTAATACAAAATTATTGACAATTAGCAAAAAACAACAATAATTAAAAATATTGTTATTCTTCTTAGTTAAATTATCACATACATATTTTATTTGAAATATGCGGTGTTGTTCAATAACAATAATTTATAATTTCTTATTTTTACTATAATAAATAATAATAACAATTTTAGTACATATTTTCTGTCTAGAGGCAAATGCTACTTACTATAAAGAAGATGGATTTTGCTAAGATTTGCAAGCTGTTGGAGAAAGGGGGGATAATTCGGTTTATTAATAAGACGTGTATTCAAACCTTGTTCGAGAAATTCAGGTTTGCAAAAAGGAAGATTTTTTATTTATTTTCATTTTCGAATGAAAGGCCGGAAAATATTAAAGCTGTAACTTATTTATTAGATAAATTATCATGCAAACATTTTAATAAATTTATTATTTATTTATATTATACTATATCATAGTAATTATATAATAAGAATAATTAATTTTTATTAAGTTTATTACGTTTATTACATGTTTATTACAATATTATTAATTACTATAAAATATTGTAATGAAATTAAATATAAATTTACAAATATATAAATATTAATCAATTTATAAATAATTGTATATAGGTTATTACTTATTTATTGTAAAATACAGACTGTATAAATAATAATAGTAAAAAAATTTAAACCAAATAAACTTACCAATATAATAATTTGGAAAGGTTAAAATAAATAAAAAGATTTTTATGCGAGATTCTTGTCAATAAGAATAAATAAATAAATTTTAAATGTTATTTATTAAAGAAAAAATTTTTATGAAAAGAAACCACTTGCACAATTTGTTAATGGTTTACAAACATTATTTAATTGATTTATAAACGTGAGTACATGTTTAATAAGTATAGTGTTTTATTTCGATTATATTATCAATAAATTAATAGTATTATTAAATTAATATCAAATTATATTTTATCTATATTAATATTTTTTATATTACTAATTTTGATATTACTATTTCTTATAATACAATTTTTTACATTACTATTTTTAAAAGATCTACATGAATATTAAACTATTTTTAAAAATTCAATCAATTTTCTTAATTATCATTACAAGTATTTACTTAATTTTATTTACAATATAGAAAGATTATTTACAAAAAATTTTCGTTTCTTTATTTAAACAGTGGTTTATTTTCCAATGAATATAACATCCTAAAATTATTAAGCCAGTATCATTACAGCATTAAATTAAATTAAAGTTATTTCTTTTTGTTTACAAAATAATTAATTATAATTTAAACACAATAAGATGCAAATTTCTCTTTAAAATTAACAATAAGCACAATTAGAATTATTATTTTATTAACTAATTCAAGTTGGAACCAATTAAAATCGGGATCCATTAAGGCTGGTACCAATTGAATTTGAAATCAGTTGAAAATGAAACCAATTATAAGTAGAATGAATTAAAATTGAAACTAATTAATGTTGTAATTAATGTAAAAATGTAAATTACTACTAATAGAAGTTAGAATAAGTTATGTTGGTTGATTCCAATTGAAATTGAAATAATTTAAAATAGAAATCAATTAATTTTGAAATCAATTCAAATTCAAAGGACTTAAAATCCAAATAAATTAAAATTAGAACTAATTAAATTTCAAAATAATTAAAATTGAAATTAATTGAAATTGAAATCAAGTTTAATTCCAATTGATTTTAACTAAAATTTGGAATATTGGAATTAATTTAGTAAAAATCAATTCCAATTAATTTCAATTCAATTTGGAATAAATTGAAGTGAAAACAGGTTTCAATTATTTTCCATTGAAGGAGAAATCAATTAAAGTGAAAATCAATTCTGAATAGTCTCAAATAGAAATCAGAAAGATTAGAATTAATTATGAAAAAAAATAAATTCCACTTAAAATTGAAAACAATTGCAGTGAAAATCATTTCCAAATTATAGTTTCAATTGAAATTCGCAATTTGCATTCAATTGTTTTAAAAATCAATTCCTATTAGTTTCAATTTGAATTGGAATAAATTGCAGTGAAAATTGATTTCAATTAGTTACAATTAAAATCAATTGCATTAAAAACAAATTTCCATTAGTTTCAATTAAAATGGGAATAAATTGTAGACACAATTCATTCTAAAAAAAAAAATTCCAATTAGTTTCAATTCCAATTGAAATCCAATTTAGTGAAAATCAATTCCAATTAGTTTCAGTTAAAATTTGCATCCAATAATTTCCAATCAGTTCCAATTGAAATTCGCTATTGTTGAATCAATTGTAGTAATAATTATTACTACAATTGATTCAACAATACGAATTGATTATAATCAATTCCTATTGCTTTCAATTCAAATTTGAATCAAATATCTTGAAAATCAATTCCAATTAGTTTCAGTTCAAATTCTAATAAATAATAATGAGTATCTATCTCAACTATTTGCAATCAAAATTTATTGGTATCAATTGTAGTATAAACCATTTTCATTTTGTGTCAATTAAAATTTGAATCAGTCTAATTCAATTTTCTATTCCAAAGCTATTTATTAATAATTTTAGATTCTAATATTTAAAAAAAAATTGTCCTTGCGTTAATGTTACTGACCACAAAATTATAACTTTTCCACTTTTTTTTTACTCACAAGTCTTTTTTTCTAAAATTTTCTACTGAAATGATTTAAAAAATTCAATTGCACGATCTAGTTTTATAATAATTTTGTAAACCAGAAGTTTTTCCAGTTTTCAAAATTGCCGATTAAGTATCAGGGATACGACTATCGTTGCTTCCAGTAAGGTGCTACTTTGGTCTTTTAAACACTTTAAACTCGATGTGGCGATTGCTGGAACTAGGAAAAGGTATTGACGCTTGCTATCGAATCTGAAAACTCTTTTCAGATATCGTACGTGATGCGCGACTCAAGCACAGGAAAGCTTTCGGGGGATTAAGAAGAGCGGGAAATATAGCTTGACATCGTCTCAGGAAAGGATGGAAAGGTTATCGATATACGTACGTCTGTATTACAGTTGTAGTGGTTTCCGTCATACTGAAAGCAGCTAACATCTACGATATTTATAATAGACCCTGTGCTTGGCTTCTTAACGTGCTTTTCTACCAAAAATATTCTCACTCAATCAGTCTTCCAATATTCAACTCAAGAGATTATAAAAAGCAACTTTCTCAACTTATCAATACATTTTCAAAACAGCAACCTTTCTTTATAAATTCATTAATTAGAGAAAAGCAACTACAAGCGCAAAATTCCTTATTTATATTCAATTTCTATTTTTTAAAATATTTTTTTCGATCATTCAACAATTTATTTTACAATTTTATTACTCTCTTGTTATTCATATTTCTGAAACACGTATTATTTTTTTTTGTGAAATTTTAGTAATTTCTTTGTGCAATTTTATTAAATCTTTTGTCAACGTTTTGTATTGTATACGTTGCTGATGATTATTCAATTTTTAAATCAATTTTAACGTAAAAATTGTGATTTTTTGTTATTTCGGGTGTTAGTAGTACGATGCGAGTGTGAGAGTCCAGAATTGTGCGCAGGCGCGCCTCGCTTTTTGCGTCGGCGTCTCGAACCGTGCGCAGGCGCCTCACATCGTGCGCAAGCGCCCCACATTGTGCGGCACCGTCCCACGACGCGCGCAGGCCTTTAGAACCGTGCGCAGACGCAGAATATAAATAAGGAACTTTGAATCGACTCAAGTCAGACTATAATGTAGCTTGGGTAGAAAATATCGAGAAAAAGAGGAGTGAGTATTCTTCGGTGAAAGCACGGTAACTAATGAAAAAGATAATAATCAGGATAAACTAAAAAGAACGAAAAGTAAAAATAAAATCAAGCAGCACTTGAGTTTCTTGACGATTCTTTTAAATTGTGCTCTGAGCAAAGAAGGCAAACATGAATTTAAAAAAAAAATCAAATCACAAGCACGAGGTCGAAATAATAATTTTCTAGGAATGAAATTTTGGGAAGCAGGAAGCGAGGCTAAAGGCTGTGAGCAAATGGTCGCCATAATATAAATGATTTTACACGAAGTATAGTATAGATATAATAATTATTATATACTGGGATTAGCACACGAAAGTTGAGAGTGGAAATTTCTTTCCCTTTTCAATTTGTAAAAAAATTGTTTATTGCCAATTCCCTTTGGTGCAAATTTTCTTTGGGAAAGAAAATGTCCAGAAATTGGAAAAATATTTCGTTCTCTCGACTTTCGAATAATTGGAAGGATCTGGTTGATAGATAAAGAGATGAAATAAGAATAAGCATTAATAAAACAAATATTCATGCATTTTTCAAGCATTATTATTACAAATACTGACTGACTCCTGACAAAACCCCGCGAGCGTGCATGCGCAAAATCGCATTCGACCTCAAGAGACTCGTTCGGCTCTCGTTGTTATCTTCTACTAGAAAAAGGTCAAAACACATAGACCAGAAAATTTCGTAATACTATTGTATAACGATTTTCGTTACTAAGCCAATGGGCTACGTGCGCACCTAATTAATACAAGGTGAATAATTAGCGGGTTAAAATCGGCACGAACGAATGCGCGAAGCTTTGCATTTGCATTCCCGGGGACGCACGAATATAGCGTATTCGAGATGTAAATATAGTATAGAGATATTATACATATATGCATAAGTCCGTGTACGTGTTGGTGTTTATTTGTGTGGACGTGCGTGTCTCTGCGCGCGCGCTTCTATCTTTTTCTTTTTTATCATTATTATTTATAACGTACACGAAATATTTTTAGACAGTATTTTAGACAATAATATACTATCGGACATTCACGCTTTTTATTTCTACAGGATGTGTTACTTTCCAAACTTTTTAATAACACAATTTTTTAATAATAAATTTTTTTTTTAAGACCACACTTTTATTTTTTTTAATTTTTGTGCGCTTTCGTCTGAAACAGAAGGGTAAAAAATTTATTTAAATACATTGCGGTGAAAATATTGTTGTTAAAAATATGACATGTTAAAAATTGCTATTTCTTTAATTGAGCAATGTTTTGTTATAAAATTAAATAGGTGATTGAAAAAGTCTTTTAATTTTTTATTTCCCTTGTTGGCAGAAAAAGCGCACATCATTTAAAAAAAAAGTTGCAAAATACGAGTAATTAGTTTCTATAAAAACGTTTTAACATTAATTAACGATAATTTATTATTACACGTGTATATTGCATTTATTGACAAATTTATCAAATTTACTAGATTTTTGCTAAATTTTAATTATTGGTATTCTACAATTAGATAAAATAACAAATGTTACCAGTATTAATTTCTAGATTCTAATTTTTCAAACACTATATTAAATACCAAAGAATTGTTATAATTTACAAAATTGCGTTTAGTAAAAATATTCTATCAATAAAATACGAAAAATATTTCACTACCAGAAAAATAGTCCTCGCAAGGACTTAACATTAAATAAACTTTATTTTTAAGTTTACAACTTAATTTTTGGTCTTTTGGAGCAATTTCCCAATAATTCGTTTTTCTCAATTTATCTCACCAGAATCTTTTTCTTACAACAAATTTCTTTCTAACCGAAAAATATTTTATTCAAAAGAACTTTTTCCAATTATTTGGACGGAAAATCTCACCGAATTGCTCTAAATCAACTAAAATAACAAAGATTTTAAATCTCGAATTTTATAAAATTGCTATTAAAATAATTTTATCTCCACTTTCGAATTTTTTCCACTCCTTATTTCCTAGGATTTTTAAAGATTTAATTTTAAAAATCATTTTGTTTTAAAAACATCGTTTTTTAAGAATTGTTTTAATAAAAAACCAAAAGGTAATTAAAGTTAAAAATTAGTAACGTTTAAAATTAAAAATATTATACACGCTCAAATATTTAATATTTGAATTTCTTTTTTATTTACGAATAATCTAATTCTCGTGATAACAAAACATATTAAGCTAAAACAAATATAAATATACAATTGCTGCCATTCGAATTAGCAGCAAAAAACAGATCGAAAAGTCCTGTAGCGTTTTTAATTATTCTTAGTCATTTTTAAGTTATTTAGCATTAAAGTTGACGAATCGCAGACGTATGCGGTGGATGAGCTTCTGGTAGGAGAGCCCAGAAAGGCGGAGTCAGAGTAGCGCCGCCCTTCCGCTCTCCTACTAAAAGCGGCGCTCCTGCTTGCGCCTGATTGGCCGAACTTTGATTCCAAATAACTTGGAATCTACTAAAGATACGAAAAAACTCTAAAGGACTTTTTGATCTGGTTTCTCGTGCTTAACGTGATTCTTCAATACGTTCGCGCCAGAAGGCAATTTATTCTTTAAATTTAGTAGAAATTGCAAAAAATCTGGAAAGTAAGTGTCCTGTATAAATACGTGTTTATATAATATATCTTTATAATAGAGAGGCCTGTATGAATGACAAGTCTTTGACTACTTTACTTTCCTTGGGAATATGATTCGCATAGGCCTTGTATACCCATATATATATTTCCTTTTTATGAATCGAATTACTCCGCTAAAATCAAACTCAAGAGAAGCATTTTGCTTCCCTTGGGAGGCAAACAATCCATGTTTCGCCAGACGAGACTTAGAGGCATTCACGAACCATTATACAAGATTCCTGAAGCTTTTCTTGATCTCTCACTAAAGACCGAACGTGTCTCGATCCTCCTAAGTTGAATTTAGTTTTGTAAATCTGCATACACACTTGACACTAAAAAGATCATTTCAATTTTGTGCAATTTTTTTCCATTGAATGCAAAAATGTTTAAAACAATTTTTATAAAAAAATCGAGAATAATCTTTTTAGAAGAAAAAGTGCGCATGCTTATTTCATTCTTCGCGAAATCACCAGAATCACGACCAAAACTCTGTTGTTTTTTGCAAAAATAGTCATTTGTAATTTAAAATTTATTGGAAAAGTGGAAGTGTCGCTGAAAATATTGTCAGCTTTGGGAATAAATGACAAACGGAGTTGAGGTCGTGAGGATCGTCGCGTTGATTTCGTCAGAAACAAGTCAATAAATTTTTTATTTCTACATAGAGCCAATAATTTTATATATATATATATAGGTATTTTTCGTTAAAGTTTATTTTTCGTTGCACACAATTTTCATGCAACCTCTCGATTAACATTGCATTGTATATTGTAGGTGTATGTATTTATATGTGTATATAAATTAGAGATATTTGTATATATAAATGTATATATTGTATATACCATGTATGTTTATATAAATGTAATTATAATATGACTTATATACATGTATATAAATATATGTATACGTAAATATTTTTACATACATATGTATACATTTGTGTGTATATATGTATATGTATATATATATATATATATAAAGTATTTTATATTTATATTTATATATATATATAAAGTACACATATATTTATATATATATGTGTGTATATATACGTATATATGTGTATATATATATGTATATATATGTATATAAGTTTTTTCTTAAGTGGATATCAAGTCCGTGTATAACACGAATGTGTGCAGTAGTGTGTTAGTGCAAGGGAAGGCACTTCCGCTATGTCTGAGCTTCGGAATCCACTACACAAAAATTTTTCCCATTCGAATAATAACAAATTCTTTTTCAAAATCCAAAATAACCCAAAATAGGCTATTTTAAATTTACTAATAAAACAAGTAAATTGCAGACCATTTTTTAAAACTAATTTTTCTTATTTAACTATATGTTATACTAATTCAAGTAAAGTTTATTTTAATTCAACTAAAATTTATTTTAATTCAACTAACATTTATTTTCATTCCGCTAAAATTTATTTTAAAGCAACTAATTTTTTTAATCCTAATTAAAGCATACGACAATTAAAAAACAGTTGATTTACTTGAAAACAATTATACTAAAAATTGCCAAAAATGATTTTAATACGAAACAAATTAAAGATAAAAAAAGGAAACGAAAAAAAATAAACAAAAAGAAACAAAAAAAAGGAGAAAGAAAGAAGTGAAATAGAAACAAAAAAATAAACGAAAATGGAGACAAAAAAGAAACAAAAGGAAAATAAAAAAAAAAAAAAGAAACAAACAAACGAACTTACAAGTAAATTTAAAAACACCAATGATTTAAAAAAAACAACACGAATTTAAAAACACAATAAACTAGAAATTTAAAAGTAATTTGAATTAGTTAACAACAAATTAAAAAGTAATTTGAAAACTCCTTATATTAGAGAAAATTGAATTTGTTAATAATAATTTTATAAATTACAACTACTAGGTGAATTAAATTTATCACAAGGTCGATTGAAGGTCAATCGGCATGATAATTTAGGTAATTAAAATTTAAGACAATTGATTGCAGATAGCGTTAATTTAGCACAATTACAACAAAATTAAAATAATTAAAACTATTTAAACAAAAACTCTCTCAACAACATCATAAACATATCATTGTAATATTGCTTTTTAAAATCAATAAGAAGTATAATTCTTTTCTTTAAAAAATTTCTAAAACAATAATTAGATTTTTTTTAATAATTCCACATTTAGTAAATATGTTATTTAATAAATGTAGCTTCAATTTTTTGCACAATACATTTTCGATTCGAATGCAAAAAAATAATTGTGAGAGCAGAATTTTTCCGAAGCTAGCCACCCTCTCGTGTTTGTCCTAATTTTTATGAACCCTAAAAAAGATTGCCGCATCCAGAAACTGTTACTTTTTTTTTCTTTTTTTCGACGAATTATGATCGCAATTTGCCCAATTTTTATAAACCAGTAACACTGAGAAATTACTTTATTATTTTTACAAAATATTATTCCTGTTTTGACAATTTTTGTTTTATTTTGACAATTTTTTTTACCTTGTCATTTTTTTTGACAAAAGTTATTCCGTTTAATTTTTTTTATTTTGACAAAAGTTTTTTCGTTTAATTTTTAATATTTTTACTCTTGACACAATTGGTTTTACATTTTCACATTCATTTTTGAAAAAAATTAATTCCAGTAAACTTTTGTCAAAATTTGGATAAAAATGTAATTTTTGAAAAAATTGTTTTTGATTGAAAAAAAGTGGGCTATAGTAACAGTTGAGCAGCAAGAGGCCGTTATTTTTCTGGATTTTAAAATTCACACGCGTAGAATGTATGTAAATTTTTTCTTTGTGTTACTTATAATGTTCGCGTGCATATTTTTTTCTGTATGCTTAGGACTTTATGCTGTATTACATACTACGTATACTATCACAATGACGGCTCTCGAATTTTCCAAAATAGATGAAAAAAAGGATTTCCCCAACATGTTGAATGAAAAAATAATTAGAGGTTTATTTTCTGCACTGGAAGACAGCTGTCTGTGCTCGCAAATCTATTACCAAGTTTGTGCGATATTTCCTTCTTGGGAGGCGTTTTTTTCATCTAGAATGGAATCAAAGATCCTCAGAAAATAAAGCACAAGTTCACACAAACATTTGATTCCATTGATCGGACCAAATTACAAAGTGTATTTTTCTTTTTTTCTTTCTTTTTTCATTAAATATTATTCTTTACGATTTTTAATGATAAAAAATGTATAATTTTTCAACTATGAACAAGTGGCTATTATATTACGGTTGAAAAAAAATGTTCGGTGCTAGGATTCGAACCTCGGGCGGAGATTTCAAAGCGGTACGCTTTTCCCCGTGGCTAGCAACAACTCCCGAGCGAAAAACAGGAATTATCGATTTTCTAGCTACTTTTTTGACATTTTGAACAAGAAAACAATAGAATAGTGAATATTTCTGTAATCTTAATGGAAAATCGCGATTGCAGAAGAAAAGGTTGTCAACTTGTGGTGTTATTTTCGAAAGTTCTTTGAAGAAAATGACCGTCGTACAGCTCTAATGATACAATGTGAAACCCTACATAAAATCTACGTTGACACGTTTCCTCTCTCACTTTTGTCTCGACGATTCAGTTGATTATCATACGGGAGGATGAACGTATAAATGATATATATATATTTATTCGTGTAAATGTGTATGTGTCTATCATGTAATATATAGTAAGAACTTTATATTATCTCGACATCTTTGTTAAAAGGAAAAATATGTACATTTACATATATATTATATATACGCCAAAAATCTAGACTGTTTTCAAATCACTGGCAAGTGTTTGTTGCATATGCAATAATATTAATAAGTAATCATAATCGTAATAAATTTAACGAACAACGACAACATTGATTCTCTATTCACTTTTCAAATTCTCCTGAATTTTCTTTACCCTTTCACACTTTATCTTCTTTTTTCCCTTGTGGGCGTTTTGTGTGATCTTGTGAAAAATACATCACAGTGAAACGCTCTTTATTCGTGTGTTTATTATTTCATTTATTTTGTTGGTTGTTTCTTTTTTTTCTTTAAAGGAAATTTGAGTGATGTGAGTGTTGTGTGGATTAGAGAATATCACAAGTGAACTAGCTTTCACGTCATTTCCTCAGCGTTTATTTGCAATTTAAATGCATGATTATCGAATCTTTTCTGGTAAATGCACCGGTTCGAACTTGACGTTTTACGCAGTTCACCGTGCTATCGAACTTTCCCGAATTGAATCGAAAACGTAAAGGTCAACGCGCGTCGAGTCTAACTAATCTGCATGAAATAACTAGAATATAATAATATAGTACTTTAATCTGCTAAAAGCTAAATTTACCGTAAACTTGGACAACGCGAAAATTTTATTCTCACGTCCGGGCAAGGTGCGCACACAGTCGCACTCGAAAAAAATTTTCCCTCGACAATTTCCTTGTTTATATTGAAATTAAATAAAAAATAAATAAATAAAAATAAATAAAATAAAAAATAACAATTATTATTTTTTATTCTTTTATTATATTTTTTATACTATTTTTTTCATTCATCATGTTATCCTTTGTTCAAAACTTCTCTTTTCTGTTGTTACTTGTTTTATTTTTCAAATTAAAATCACAAGATTGAGGGAAAATTTCTCCAGAATGGACGAGGCCTTAACAAAATCGAAAAACTTAACCAGTAACTCGAAGAGTTCAAACGCGACTGGTTCTAAAATTGGGATTAAAATAGCACAACTTCCGACAAGTGTCTTCGAACCCGCGAATTTCGAAAAAAGTGCAGGGAAGTTGCTTTAACGTTGAAAAAAATTCAACTGGTCAGATTCATCTTTCGTTACTTTAAAAAATTAATCACAATGGAGATGAAATAGTAAAAGTATAGAAAAGTCGAGATTTCTATTTTTTATTACAAAGAAACGAAAGTTGAATCTGATAGAGTTAATAAATCGTGACTAAAATGCCTGGCGGAGCGATGGCACCTAAGGGGCGTCTGATAGAGTCACTTAAGAGACACCTTAGGGACGCTTGGAATACCTAAGGTACGGTTGAATTATATTAGGGACACTCGAATCGTCTTAGGGAACTTAGGTACACTTGAGTGACCTTAGGTACCTTAGACTTAGGTACACTTCTGTCACCTTAGGAGCACACGAGTCACCTAAGGTCCTTTAAAGTTACCTAAGATCACCTGCTGCGTTATCTAAGTGAAAAGAAAAGTAGCCTAAGAAGTACCTTAGTCCCCTTAGGATAGAATTTGCCACGTAGGTGCCAGGGTTCCGTTAGGGAAGATTTCCTTTTAAGGATTCGCGTCTGAAGGGAAACACGCACTCTTCCAGTGGAAACGTCGCAGTCTTGAACCATTAAAACCTCAATAAAGTTGGATAAAAACATTATCAAAAACATGTGACGCTGACAGCGTCATAAATTCAAATTGAAAAGAATTAAAACGTCGCAAGCAATTCTTTAGCCGTCAATAATCCTGAAAAACGGATGCGCGATATCGGGTCGATAAGGCACTGTTTACCGACAATGTCTGACTAGAACACGAAGCTATTCTGGAACTTTGTATTTTCAACGTCGCTCGACTTCATTTAGACTAGTCCGCAATAAGGTTCCCACCCAAGCGAGTTTCAGCAACAATAGTGTCAAACTAAAAAAAAAAACAATCGACTCAGCTCAACTCTCAACGTGATTATTTTTGTTGTTAAATTAACTTTGACTTGAGTTCACTTAGCTCTAGACTTGAATTTGCGACTTAAAAAATTTACTATGAATATTTACGTACTTAAAAATTTACGTACTTAAAAATTTATTTACTTAAAAATGTATTCACCTACAATTTTGCGTTCATTTAAAATTGTGTTTACTTTCAATTTTATTTACTCAAAATTGCGTTTACTTAGAATTTTATTTAAAATTGTATTTACTTGGAATTTTATTTCAAATTGTATTTATACTTACAGTTTAATTGAAAATTGTATTTACTTACTACATTATTTAAATTTTTATTTACTTAGAAATTTATTTAAATTTGTATTCACTTACTACTTTATATAAATTGTATTTACTTACAATTTTATTTAAAATTGTATTTACTTACAGTTTTATTTAATATTGTATTTACTTACAGTTTTATTTAATATTGCATTTATTTACAATTTTAATTAAAATTGAATTTACTTAAAACTGTATTTACTTACAATTTTATTTAAAACTGTATTTACTTACAATTTTATTTAAAACTGCATTTACTTACAATTTTATTTAATATTGCATTTATTTACATTCTTATTTAAAATTGCATTTACTTACAATTTTCCTTAAAACTGTATTTACTTACAATTTGATTTACTTGAAATTGTATTTACTTACAATTTTATTTACTTACAATTGTTTACTTAGAATTGTATTCACTTACAATTTTATTAACTTAAAATTTTATTCACTTACAATTTTATTTACTTAAAAATTTAGTCGCTTAAAAATTATCAACTTAATTAATGACTTACATTTACTTTAATTCCATTTAACAATTTAGGAAATGAAAAATTGTTTTTTTTTAAAACAAACGTATTTTCAAAGTTTATAAATGTTCTTTGAGAAAAGATCTACCTTATCGATGCAGTTGTTTTCTTTCTCGTCTATTTAGAATCATTTTCCCGTTTATTTAGAAATATTTTCGCGTCTATTTAGAAAAAGACATCTTGTGCAATAAATTTCTTTATCGCTGCTTTTACGAAAACTTCTTCTAATTTCCAATAGACGGGGTTACTGTGTCGATAAAGTAGGACCGTTTCAACAGATGTTTAGTAATAGTGCGCAAGCGTCACCAGTGGTGCGCAGATGTTAATAGAAACGCGCAGGCGTCAGCAGTTGTGCGCAAGCGTCACCAGTGTTGAGCAGACGTTGCCACTAGTGCGCATGCGTGTTTGCGCCCGCATCTCCCTTTCCCCACGCGTCCTAAAACTATTTCCACACTCTCTATACTCTTTCGTTTAAAAATTCTCAAACAAAAACTGAAAATCAAGTCAAGAGCTAAGATTGTTCACCTAAAAGTCCAAATAAAAAGTAATTAATCCAATTCTCAATCAAAATTATTGCACCCTGATCGCAAGGATGGAACCACGAAACCCCGATCCAGTTAAAAATTCGAAGCCTGGCATTGAAGATTTTCGAAATAATCTTTTGTCCGGAAAAGTACTTAAGTGGTCTTCATTTTCTTGTAGGGCTGCATGATGACACCGCTGCTGGCGGGTATCGCGACTTGAGGTTGAGCCGCTATCGTTGCTGGACTAGCAGTGGGCAATTGGGGCATGGCCTGGACGGTCGCGAAGCCTGGATTGCCAGCGACACCTGGTAGCATTGCCGCGTAGTGACTTTGCAGATAGGGGGACTGAACGGTGGCAGCGGGGAGAGTGGTCTGCATGTAGGGCGAGGTGGGGAGGATCTGCTGTCTGATGAGGGAGTAGGGATTGAAGGCGGCGTTGGTTGGTGCGCGAGGATAGTTGAGGAATCCAGGATGGAGGGAGGAGGCGAGGCTGCCACCAATCCCAGCAAGGCCAGGCACGACCTGTCTAGGTGCAGCTGATCCAGGGATCGCGGCGTTGGCAACCGAGAGGGCCTGTTTGTTGAGAGCGACTCCGGTGTAATTGAGCGCGGTCAGCGGATTTATGGCGTAGGATTGGGAGGCTTGGGAGAGCTTTAGCGCCTTGGCGTAATTTTTCTGCGCGACTTCCTTGGCGAGAGCTGCTGGATCGAGACTTGGCGCCATGCCCAGGGAGCTGAGGACGTTTAGGTTGGCCATATTGGCCATTGTGTAGTTGGCCATGCCGGCTACGGAGCCGATGTGGTTCATGGAGACGACACTGGGCATGGACGTCAGGCCTGACATGGGACTCATGGAAGGTGCTGGAAGAGCCAGTTGACTGATTTGCGGCGAGTTGTGATTCAATTCGGGAGAATTCTGCGTGTTGTCGGTGTCGTGATTAGCGGCTGTGTTTTTGTCGCCGCTGGTGGCCGCGGGCGGCGGCGGAGGCGGATTGTTGGGATCCAGTAAGAGCCCATGACCATTGGTGTCGGCGTTCACCGCCGCTCCTTGGGACTGTATTGTGTTTTGAACCGGTTGATGATTTGAGGATTGGGCAGGTAGGGGTGGCGTTCCAGTGTACTCACATGACACAGGCACGAAGGGCTGCTGGAGCTGCATTAACTGCTGATAGGTCGTCGCACCGGTTGGCTGATAAACCGGCACGCCGGACTTGTCGCCAGCCGGACGTTTGTACGGAACCATTCCTGGGAAGGCCTGAAAACAACGGCAAGAGACGTGAGTTAGTTTCAAGATTTATTGCACCTTGATTAGAGGGGCATCAAATTAGCCTCCGCTTTTTTTTTCTCTCCTGCTCCGGTGACCTGTTTTTGTAGCGTCACGTCTTGTCCTGTCGGTCTGTCAAAGTTAAAAGTACTTTTGAAGTTTGTCGCGGGGGCAGAAGTGGGAATTATAATTAAGTGTCAATATGATTCTGTGTGTTGTCTGCACTTACAAAGTTCTCGTAGTAGAACGACCCGACAGACTTCATGTCCATCTGCAACAAAGACAGGATCGGTTTCAACTTGTTTTCAGGGCAAGGTTATAGTATGTTTTCTCTAGGAGGTGGAGTAGGGTTTGGGATGGCGAAGTAAAAGTTGTGCCGATGACGCAGCTTGCAGCGACGTTCCCAAGCGACGAGGTATCCTTCTTGTATGCAACTGTAAAGTCTCTACCTTGGAACATGTCAGAAAAACCAGCCATTTTGTGCGCGATTATCCGGCGTATCGAGCTCATGAACCCGACTGTATTCGCGACTCAGTATCAAATGTGTACGTGTGTCCTTGTGTGCATGAAAAAGAGGCTAGAAAGACAAGACAAGAAACCGGGTCGACCGAGAGTTGCAACACATGTGCGGAATTCTTTCTAAAAACAACATCCGAGACCGTTAAAAATGCGGAACCTTTTTTGCACATCTTCAAAAAACCAAAGCTTCTCAATTTAGATTCTATATACACATTTCCAAAATTTTACAATGAAAGATAAAATTTGCAACAAAATAGTATTAAAATTTTACAAGATAAGAAACATTTTTACATTAAAACTTGCAAATTTGACGGACCGAATTGCACAACTGAAAAGCAAAAATAAAAGAACGAAGAATTTAGTAGAAGCTGCAACGAGATGCAAAAGCTCAAAAGCTGGGAGAACGCGAGATAAGACAATCTGATGTTGCAAAAGTGTATAATGAATTTTTTCTTTCAGACTGACACAAGGGAATGCAGTACGTTCCGTTTGAGAAGCACGAATTAGGTTAGTCATGACATGAATCGCACGAATTTCGAAAATACAATGACTGCCACAAAACTAGACACGCCCTGTCTCCATTTTGCAAAAAAAATTATTAAAAACACTCAATTGTTGTTGATTTAAGAGCGATTAAAGTTTGTTGACGATTGAGCCTCGCGGTCGATACGGAACAGTGGGAGAGAGCAGTGGTAGTGGGGGAGACCAGTCAGTCGTACTTTCCCTCTCCGCGCAAGCGCACTGTTCTCGCTACTCGCGGCTCTATCATCGGCTGAACTATTTTTCTCTCTAGTTTAAAAACTATTTACTATTTAATCATTCAACAAATTGGACCTTTTTGAAAATCGAATTATTTAACAATTCCAATCATTTAACAAATCATTACTTTAAATCCGTTACTTATTTTTTCAGTTTTATACTAAAGTTATAAATATTTTTTGACGAGGGCGTGCCTAAGTCTTGAATTCGACAGCATGAGAAAGGACTTGTGAATTTGAGTGTTTTTTATGAAGAAAAATAATGGTAGCGAGTGTATGTAAGCGATCTACAGTGCGTTTTGGCAGGTACGACGTGACTTAATGAATGAAGGCTGTTAAAAAAAAGAAATCGTATCGAAGGCCAGTGTGACTGAATTCTAAAACCACTCGGTCTTTGTCCCGAGTGTCGAGATGACGTTGCACCATCACCTCGGGATCGCGAAAGCACAACATGCATCATCGGCGCAAGCTGAGAATCATACGGATCGAATTACCAAAATCGGTCAGCTTCTCACTTGAAAATTCACAAGAGCAGAAGTGACATCGATCTGGATAATAAGACTTAAATAGTAGTTGCACTTGTATCGAAGCATAATAAATTTAATTAACATTAAATATGAATATTAAATAATAATATGAATATTAGATATTAATAAGAATATTAAATATTAATAAGAATATTAAATATTAATAAGAATATTAAATATTAATATTAAAATAGTAATTTTAAATTGATTAATCATAATGAAAGGATTAAATAAGTAAGCAAATAGCGATTAAAATTACAAAAGAAAAATTAAAATACAAAAATTGAATGGATTAAATTGAAGATTTTTGAATTTAAGAATAATTAGCACAATTAGCGATACGAGTGCAGTGTAGTATCATTAACGATCTCTCGTTGGAAATCGTTGGTTTCGACCAAGGGATTGCCAAAGGAATTAACAATAATTTGAACGGCACATCAGCCGCGAGAAATTCCACTGTAATAATTTAGATAATTTGATGAACATTTGCGGTTATCAAAGAGATTTATTAATGGACATATTTGCTTTCATCATCAATAGAATTCATTGATGAATAGCTGGTGGATTCGTTCCCGGCTGGTGGCCTAAAAGTGAAGAAAATAAAAGAGACTAGATGTTGGTAAGCGATCTATAAATACATTACGAGGCGTAAGCTCTGAACGCACAACATCGCAATCGACAAAACAGAAAGAAGCGAATATAAAAAAAAAGTAGAAGGAACTTGAAAGAATTTTGCGCTCGTTTCTGAAGAAAGCCAATACACTGAAAATATTTTGCCTCGAGTATAAAATTCGTATTTGTGAAAAAAACATTATTTTTGTCCGAAACTTTTTTTATTAATTAAAATACTAAAAACTAAAGATTAAAGTTGCAATTTTGCTTTTTCGTTTGAATGGAAATTATTAAGATTATATCAATTTAAAGCAAAATCTTTAATGACAAGGAAAAAATTTTCGTTTGGACAACAATAAAAGCTTGTTACACAAATAAAAAAATTATCACAGCAAAATATTTTTTAAGTGTAGTGTCGTGTCACATGATGCAAAGATACGAGCTGAACCGTTTTTTTGTACACATGAGATCATCACGGGTCGCCAAGATTTCATATGAATATAATTTTTTATTTTTAAACATTATTGTAAATATTATTATCGCTAAATAATTTTAATCAGTTTTCTTTTCATTTAAAAATTATTCCTATTTAAAATTTATTTCTATTTAAAAATAGGTCAAATTTACCAAATTTTTAATTAAAAAGTAAAAGCTAATAAAAATTGGAAAGAAATTCTATGAGCAATATTGCATTTTTTTTAATAAAAGTCCGTGACGACGCGTGCAAAACGGTTCCATTTCGTTAAACATGACAAGAAATAACAGGAGCTAGAGCCTAAGCGCGCTCGGCAGTGTATTCACAATCGCAGTAAACTATAGGTATCTGTAACTTAATCGTATTTACTACCCAGGAAACTCGAGAACTGTTGCATGTATCTCTGAAAATTGGGAATTTAATCGATCCAAGCTAATTTGATTTAAACCTGAAACTGCCAAGTCAGAATGAAAGAAAATACTAGGAAATACAATGGAACTTTTTCTATTCATTTAAAACAAACTCTTCTTACTTGTAAGTGGATACTTTTCCATCGTGTTTTTCGAAGTAAAATAAATTTTAATCAAACCTCTCTGATAAAAGAGCGTCCAAATAACAAACAAGAACTTATTTTCGAAAAACAGGAAAACACATTTTTAAAATTTACGAGGAATCTGTAAGCAGATTCCCTAAGCAAAACAAAAACAAACAAAATAGAAAATTGGTTTATAGGGAGTTAATTTATTCGTAAGAAGGACGAGGCTAGAAAACTAGAGAGAAAAGTCCTTTGGCACTTTTACATACGTTGAGTAGTTTTATAGTTATCAGATTTTAAAGTTGATGAATCGCAAGCGAGCTGCGAGCAAAGAGCATCCCCACTTACGTTCCGCTCTGACGCAACTGTAGTGGGGATGCACTCCAGCTGCAGTTTGCGCCCTATTAGTCAACTTGAATGCTCAATAACTGAAAAACTACTAAGTGTATCAAAAAACGTTACGGGACTTTTCGTCTCGGTTTTTCAAGCCGCATCGAACTGTGCAACTGGAAAATACATTTGCCTTTTGGCAAATGTAAATTTGGCAAATTTCGACAATTACAAGCAAAATTAGAACGTTAAAAGGCAGAGATCAAGTGGGACAGTTTCTCAAGTTCCTGCTACAATAAGGGAAAGTGTGTAGTTCATGCATAAGCCGTGGTACCATTAGCAGATCATCATTGGAGTCACGCATCCGTTTCTTGCCGAGTTCGATGCCCGCCATATTGGCGTTCTGAAGTCCTCCAGGGATCGTAGAAGCCGGCATCGCCGACACTCCGCCAGCCATGGCGCCGATTCCCGGCACACTGGTCGGCATTGCTGTCGTCTGCGATCGATCATTTCATTTCGAAATGGATCGACGATGTCAATCAATTCCAGCCCACAGCATTCAAGTTTTCGGTCGTACGTTTGTTTGTTCGTTCATGTTCGGGCAATTCGGTTCGGCGTGCGTTAATTTGGCAGGTAGCGAAGCGCACCAAGGTTTTCAGCAAGCATGAAGCATCGTCAGGCGAGAGGGCAAGATAAAAATCAAAAAAAGAAAAAAAGACAAGTTGAGGCTACGTTAGGCAGACAGTCGCAAAGATCTTAAACGTCTAAAATCATTTTATATTATTCACACGTTTAATCGCTCTGCCTACATCTCAACCCATCCCAAATTTCCAAATAAAAAATAAAAAGCCGTTAAAAATTTACATTTTTTTCAAAACAGCGGCGTAACCGGTTTCAGACAGGAATCCCACCGCTGGCGCCTAAAAGTATGTGACTTCCAGGCGCCAGCGGTCAGTATCTCGTCTTTTTTTAGTTCTTTCCTTGTCAAGCGAATAGAGGATTAAAGTTTCAAGAATCTGGACGTACTTTCTGGAAGTGCTATACTTTAAGGATACTAAATTTTATATAGCTAAGCCGCTGTTCTGAAGAAGCAAATGGAAAATTGCGTCTGGGTGGAGATGCAGCGCGTGCTTGATATCATATTGGAACATCATACCGCAAAACAATGACAAGAAAAAATATGTTACCTAAGTTACTCACGAAAGTGGAATGCGTTTCTATTTTTTGAAAAAAGAAGCGACGCTAAAATAAAGCAAGCGCAGAAAAGAGATATTTTGACTTAAGGTCCAAAGAGACGTGTTCTACGACCGACTGGGACATCTGGTGCGAGCGACGCACTACTTAAAAGAAAATTGATACCGAAATGCTACAAATGTGACTGGCGTTTAAAGATCCGAGGTTGAAATGGATCGTTGACTGAAAATAAAAACATCGACACAGAAAGATTCACAGTATACACAAATCTAAATCGTTAATAATAATTCTACAATAAATAATTGTAACTGAAAATAAAAGGAAACGTAAAAAATCAGTGGATTCAGCGACCAGGGTTCACTCAAGTCGCGTAAGGCTGGCGTTTCTGACCTGCAAGAAAGTTAAATTCATTTTCTTTCAAAAAATGTCCTGTTTCAGCTTCTGGTTTCTTGAAGATAAAAATCGTTATTATCGAAAGTTAGAAAAAATAGTTCGTAGTTCTTTCTGAAATTGATGAAAAATACGCAGTAATTACTACAATTTACATCACGTCTTAATAGTGTTGCGCTGTCAGTTTACGTCTGTGCTTGTGTTAAAAATGTGTCCATGAATCCGATGCGTATTGTGTAATGCGTGAGTGTAAGTCGGTAAAAAAAAGTAGTTCTTGTATTAATTAAATTGTTTACTTGTTCGCGGCTTCGTGTATTTACACTGACAAACATTCAGGAGTGACGTTGCAATCCCAAAGAGTGCTCATATAAAATCTTTGATTCACATCGAATCCAATATAACTACTTCTGTAACGGCAAAGGTGCGTAATACTTTAGAAAATATATATCTAAGAAGATATATCGTTGCGAATCTGATCATTTCAATTGATTGAAATTAATTTAATATTTAATTATATTATTAAACACTTGAATTTCATTTTTTGAGCTTACAGTGGATATAATTTTCAAAAATTCTTTAGTGAGTGGAGCTTAGTAGGCGAAGCTATTAAAAACTGACCAATAGGCGGGGCTATTAATGACTTCCTAGTAGGCGGAACTGTTAACAGCTACCCAGTAGGCGGAGCTTCTAGCGGCCTCCCACTAGGTGGAGCAAAGACCTCCGTCTAGACTTACAGACTGGGCAGGTCAATAAGAAGTTCCAGAGTCAGGGGAATAATCAAGTGCTCTGGGTGGAGAGAACGCTGGACCCACCCAGCCGAGTCTTTTCTTCTAAAGCACAAATTCTTCCAGTTGAAAAAGTTCTTACCACTAAACAAGTGCTCTGGAAGAGAGAATCAAAGCCACACCCACTGCATCGTTTACGCCTATCAAGTATAATTAGAATAAAAGAAGAAAGAAAAGAAAATTATAATTCAAAACCTTCGAAGAACTTTTAAATAAAGATCTTCGAAGTTTTCTTATTATTAATGGTAAAATTTTGAATTTGTACAGATGGCGTGGTTTTGGGCGTAAAGCTTTACCTACCGTGACTTCTGGTTCAGTGGAGAAATTCTTTTCTGATTGGAAACTTTTGTAGTGGGAGGCCCAAATCGAGTGGGTGGGTCAAAAGTATTCTCCCGTAAAAGCTCTCAATCACTCGGTTCACTTTGAACTTCTTTTTACTTTGCTCTGTGAGGGGTGTTTAATTGCTCCGCCCAGTCCGGAATTCTCGATTACTCCACCCAGAGTGGAGCCATCGATTGCCTCACCCATTCTAGAATCTTCAACCGCTATTGACAACGACCGAATTTACAGTTAAAAAATAACAAAATTGTTCTGGAATAAAAACTGCGATTTTTAAGCAACTTGAAATAAAACAAATAAATTCTTTCCATAAATTTCAAAATAGTGATTTTTTAATGACAATGGAAACAATTTAGAGCAAAAAGAATGAAAAATAATAACTAAGCCTTAAAAACGAAACTAGTGAGTGGGCGGAGTTATCAGGTGTGTTCCGCCCTTCTGCGGACGTCAGCCACGCAGAGTGGGTGGTGCCTCAAACGCGCAGTGGGAGAAATGGGCGTAACTGAAAATCGCCGTTCCACTGAAGCACCGCCTAGTGCAGATTGTACCACCCACAATAGTGATTTCTCAGCTCACTTGGCTTGTATTTTGATATTCGAAAAGCAGTTTTAGCATGCTATGTTACTAAATTACGCACCCTGGCCTGAAGGGAAATTAATTTAAAAATTGAAAAGAAGTACGTAGTGAATGCACCCTGTTGGAATTGAAAAGCACTTATAGAGAACGAAACTTCCCTGCTAACAAGCTGGTCTGCCGCAATCCGTGAGTTTTCTTCCCTTGTATCCGGGTGTGGCGTAGACTTCCGAGTTCTGGGCGATGTCGCTGAAAATGTTTCTCCCGGATATCGGCCGACCCAAAAGAAAGTCGTGTCTGTCGAGTATACAGTGTCTCGAGTGCAGTGTATACCGTGGTAGAAACAAATTTTGAAATTTCTCTTTCTATCAAGAGCTTCTGCCAATGTTCGGTTCACCTTGGAACATGCAAAACCTGATGCTGTGTCTCGATTAATAAATGCTTTCGCAAAATTCTCAACCCCATAGAAAAGTTTTTTATTTTCTCCCATTGGTTTTTATTACAAACACTAGTTATTTATGAAAATTTTATTTTTCATCACTTTAAATTATATGGAATGTGATTTGGAATATATTTATATTGTCTAGAATATATTTATATTATTTAGAATATGTCTATATTATCTACGGTATATTTATATTAGAATATATTTATATTATCTTGAGTATATTTATATTAGAATATATTTAGATTATTTAGAATATATTTATATCATCTAGACTATGATTTATATAATCTAAAATATGATTTATATTGGTTTAAACTGCAATTTGTAAAATTTTACAACAACAAAAGAAAAGCTACAACATTTTGGCACAGAAGCAATAAAAAATAATTTGGAAAAGTACCGAGAGAAAATAATTAGCAAATGATAAAATCAAGGGTCTGTAATTTTGACAATTGACCGAAGTGAGACACAGCTACTAATAAAAATTAGCCAATCAAGAAGTGGTACTCCGGAGTCGATTCCATTGGATCGACTTTACACGGGATTATTTTACGGACTAAAAGAATGCAAGTTATAGCGGAACACGACACGAAAACTTGACAAGTGGAACACATTTACATGTTTACATGTGTTTACACATGTTTACCCACGACACCCATGGACCCATTGGGTTTTTTTTACAGAGCTCGAGTGTAGCGCTTGTGTGGGGCAGCAAACAGCAGCAGGGTTGATAGCCGGGGTTCGTGCAGCACAGCTTGTCAGCAGGTTGGTGTACGTGTATTTATGAAAAAGGTAATCACTACTTTTATTTACAGTTAGCACCGACTCTCCATTTCTACACATGCCTAGACGAGCTTTAAATTCAATCTAGAATTTAATTTCAATTTTTGAACAAGAAATTTATGACATTTCGAATCTTGTGAGATTTTTATTATTGTAATTTTTTATTATTTTAATTTTGATTGCGGATGGAAGCTAATTTTAATCTGATGGTCTTTCTATTTTAATAGCTTGGCTCTGCATTGAGAAGTGGAGTGTGACAGTGTATTACGTATTAAATATATAATCTAGATAACCGGTCAGGTGATTGGTGTATTGCGACTAGGTAATTGCACCTGGATAGCTGCGATAGGCTGCTAGAAAGAGAGAAATAGAACAGTGGTGACGGTGATGATAAAAAGATAACTGGCTGTTGTTCTACTCACTACACACTACAATCACGGCTGGTACGACTCAAACAGGATAATAGATGGACAAACACAAAAGCAACAAACTGGTAAAGTGAAGAGTTCAACTTATTTGATAGATTAAATCATAAATATAAACACTGGAGAAATCAATCATTGCCGCAGTAAGCATACTGATAAACTGTCATCCAAACATTTTTCATCATCCGTTATGTTTTGTTTTAATAAACATTTTTCAAACAAAGTTTCAACAAATATTCCATTAATTGCATTGCAATTATTTAGTTTTGAAATCAGAGAGAATTTAAATTCGGTCGATGGTAAGGCGTGCGCGGTGGGCATGGCAACGGGCGGGGCAAGAGGCGGGACAAGGTGGAGCAAGGAGCGTGTCAAGGCGTGACAAGGAGCGGCGCAAAACTGGTCGTAAGGCGGAACTAGGAGTGGGAGTAGAAATGGGAGTTCCATTCTTCCACCGCTAAGTAAGCGCACCGAAGAAGAGAGAGTGTAACCGAGAATTCGTCTACTACTGCGACACAATCGGTCGTTGGCCTCTCTCTTCTTCGCATGCTTACCGTAGCGGTGGGAGAATGGAACGCCCATTCTTACTCCCACTTCTAGTTCTGCCTCATGACCAGTCTTGAACCGCTCCTTGTCACGCCTTGACACGCCCCCTTCTCCGCCTGTCCCGCTTTGACGCGCCCCTTGCCACGCCCACCACTCCTACCTTGCCCTCGACCAAATTTAAACCCTCTTTAATTTAAAAACCATTCAAATTGGATAATCCGATCAACAAAATATGTTCTTTTTACGAAATGTTGTAACTCTGCAGGTAGTTTTACATCCCTGCGTATATTTTCCTCTCTGTTGAGAGAAAAAATTGATTATGAAAAGTTCATCAGTATAATTACCGTCGACATGACTACTGCGCAACGTTTAGCCAATTTCGATCGGAATAAATAACGCGTTTTGTATAATTTATTATTCCTTATAAAAAATACTATTGTTCCCTTGTGGAGTTTCTAGAATTTTATAGAAATCACGATTCTACCTGCTGTCACAGTGAAGCTTAAGATTCGTCGAGGATTGGCAAAAAGCAGCGCAGCAGCGAAAGCTTCTTCGAAGCAAAACCCAGGAAATATAAGTAAGATGAGACAAATTAAGAAAAGAGAAGTGAAGATAGAGATTTAAAGTTCGAAATGCAGGGATTGAAGAGAGAATGTTTATCTTGCCTGAGACTTTTTTAAAAATAAAATAAAAAGAAATCTCTCATAAAAGAGGATCAAAACGTAAAATGAATAACAAGCGAAAATTTTAAAATTACAACAATTAAAAGAACAAAAAAAATGGAAATTGAGATTTAAGGCTCGTATCCGGAATAAGAGTTGATTTTCCGTTGATTCCAGGATTTCGAGTTTCCTTTTTACTTAAAAAGAGAGAGAGAGAGAAAAAGGAAAGTGAGAAATCCAGGAATGAATTGCAAAGGATATCAGAAGGCAATTTCATCGATGGCTCTCGAGTCATCTCAAGGGAAATGTCCCTAGGGTGAGAAAACTAATTAAGTTTCAGGCAAGAATGATGAGAAAGGAGTAGGGGGGTGCAGGTGAAAACACGCGCCTGCATATAGAGAACGAGTCAGACCTCTGGATTTTTGACGGATGATAGACGAGCAGAAAAGCAAACCACATCTTAGCTAACGAATTAAAGCAAGTTTCCAAACCAAGGATATCAGGTCTGTATCGTTCCCTGAGGCGTCGGAAAAATGGATGAAAAGAAAAATGAAATCAAACAAAATGAAAACTAAAAAATAAACAAGAGAATCCTTCTTTGTTTACCTTTATATTTGCATATATTTGTGAGAACATAAACAGAATGTGAACAAAAATTAAATGCAAACAAAGATTTAAAAAAGAAGAGAGGAAAAAATAAAAGGCGGTTGTGGTGAAAAAAAATATAAGAATTAACAATTTTGCGATAAATAAGGAAAAATGGACAGAGAAATAAATTAAGAATAAATAATTATGAAAATTAAGGACTTGTAACAATAAATGAAAAAGGGATAGATAAACGAAAGAAGTGATTAAAAAAGGGAAAGTATAAAATTGAAGGAATAAAAATAATTTTCGGAAAAACATGAAAAAGGTAAAATAAAAAAGAATACAATAGAAAAAAGATGCAACAAAAAAAGGGTACAATAAAAAAGGATAAAGTAGGTCAAATAAAAAAGGATAAAATAAAAAAAAGACAAAGAAGATTAATTGAAGAAAGTTGAATTGATAAATCTAGAAGAATATTCCAATTAAGAATTAATAAATGTAAAAAATAATGAAAAAGAAAGAACGATAAACAAATAATTGTACAGAAAGAACTATAAAAAATAAACATTAAAAGATAACAAAGAATGATGGGTAAAGAGTGATAATCAAAGAATGGTAAACAAACGATAAACAAAGAAGGATAAACAAAGAAGGACCAATAAAGAAAGATCAGCAGAGAGTGATAAACAGAGACTAATAAAGAAAGAAAGAAAAATAAACAAAGATAAACAATTAAACAGAAATAAATGAGAATAAGCAAAGAACGATAGAGAAAGAATGGTAAACAAAGAATAATAAATAAAGAATAGTAAACAAAGAAGGATAAAAAAAGAATTATAAACAGAGAATTATAAAGAAAAGAAGAAAAATAAACAAAGATAAACGAAGATAGATAACAAAGAAAGATAAACAATAAGGAATAAACAAATAATGGGAAAGAAAGAATGGTAAACATACAAAAACAAACAAAGAAAGATAAACAAAAGTGATAAATGAAAATAAATATTAAAGAATGATAAACAAAAAGTGGTAAACAAACGATAATCGAAGAATGATAAACAAGGAAAGGTAAACAAAGAAAAACTGCGAAAGGAAATCAGAGAAAGGTAAAAGGATAAACAGAAAAAATAATAATTCATCTCATTACAGAAAAAAATACAACGATAGTAAAAAATAAGCAAAGAAAATATAATGAAAAAATGATAAATTATAAAGGATAAACAGAGAATGATAGAAAAAAAATAGTAAGAAGAATACTTAAAAACGGAAAAAAGTGAAGAATAAGCAATGAAGAGTAGATGAAGAAAAATAAACAAACAAGGATATACAAAGAAAAAAACAATAAGGGATAAACAATGATGAGTAAACAAAGAAAAATAAAAGAATAAACAAATGTAGATTAAAGAAAAATAAACATAGAGGTATATACAAAAAATGATAAACAAAGAATAAAGAAAGATGAGTAAAAGAAAGATGAACAAAGAAAGGTAAACAAAGATGGTTAAAAGGAAGATAAACAAGCAATGATAAAGAAAGAGGGATAAACAACGAATAATAAATAATGATGGTTAAAAAAATGATAAAAAAATATGGATGACGGAAAGATTAACAAACAATGATAAACAAAGAGGGATAAAAAAAAGGAATGAACAATTTGAGATAAACAAAGAATGATAAACAAAGAAGGAGAAGCAATGGTGGTTAAAAGAAAGATGATCAAAGATGGAAGAAAGATAAACAAACAATGATAACAAAGAGGGACAAACAAAGATTGATAATCAAAGAATAAGAAACAAAGAAAGATAAACAAAGTTGGATAAAAGAAAAATGCAAAAAGAAAGATAAATAAACCATGATAAACAATAAGGAATAAACAATGATGGATAAATGAAAAAAGAACAACGAAACTTACAAAAAGATGGATAAAAAATATGAACAAAGAAAGGTAAATAAAGATGGATAATAGAAATATAAACCAAGAATGATAAAGAAATAGACGATAAACAAAGGAAGATAAGTAATCAAATGTAAATGAGTAAGGATAAACAAATAAGGATAAACAAAGAATGATAAGCAAAGAAGGATAAACGAAGAAAAATAAACAAAGATGTAGATAAAGAATGAATGATAAATCTAAAGTCAAACAAAGAAACAAACAAGAAAAGATAAACAATGAAAGAGAGAGAAAAAGTGAAAAAGAGTCAGAGAGAGAGAGAGAGAGAGAGAGAATGCATTACCGCAATGCTAGCCCGAGATTGTGTGGCCTTAATGTGGGCTTGAAGGTGCAGAGGGGGGTGGAAATAGCGGCAGGGGTCCCGATTGCATCGGCCCTTGACAGCGTCCATGCAGACCGTCACAGAGCCGTCCTCGTTCGCCTGCACCGTCTCGAGGGGGTGCGCAAACCGGCACTCCGTCTCGCCGCGTTTGCACGCCCCACGTTGAAACTCGCGACATACCTACAGCAAGAGCGAACACGCATGGCATGGCACTCTATCTATGGAAAAAGGGGGGGGGGGGGTGGGGGTATTTGGAAAACACGCTATGGAATCTAAGTATAATCAAAACTGTGGGTATGGGGCCCTGGATTCAAATTATTGCAACAGTAGATCAAGGTGACAATGTGTAGTAGATAAGGTATCAGTGGTCTACTTAAAGGCGAGGACGAACATGCACCGTGGATAGCTAACTACAATTTATAAACAACTGTTATCACACACCTTTTCCTTCCGTTTCTTGTTACATCATCTCTTAAACACGTTTCAAAATCACTTTCAGTCTGAAAAATTGCCTAGTGAGAGAAAAAGCTGATTTCCCGCTCTCTGGTCGTTTTTAAACAATTGCGATTGTCACTGGCGTATTTAGGTGGAAAAATGAGAACAAAAAGTCTTTTGTCGCTTTTCATTATTTTCAGTAGTTTTCAAGTAATTTGCGAATCAAAGTTGACGAATCAGGTGCGAGAGCGTCCCCACTACGGACCTGACGCGTAACGAGGGGCGGAGCCTGAATCTCCACTTGCGAGGCTTCCTTACGCCCCGCCCCTCGCTTCGGACTTCCAGTTGAAATTCGAGCACAATTGGTTTGATGTTGAATAATTCGAGAACTAGTGAAGATAAAGAAAAACGGAAAAGGACTTTTCGTCTCAGTTTTTCAGTTTAATTCGATTTTTTGTGAATGTGTAAAAAAAATTCTTTATAAACAAATTTTGAATGCGAATATTAGTTTAAAAGTACATTTATCAACAAATTAACTTCGTTATGAATAATGAATGTGAAAGAAAAGTATTTTTGATTACAGTTGTTATCAAGGCAAGTAGTTTACGTCTGGTTTTGAAATTTCTCTTTTTAGGCATACTTCCCAAATCGAGTATTTTTGTAATTAATGACTTTTGCCTAGAAAAAAGTATTTTGCTTTAATATGAGAAGCTATTAATTAGTTTAATTTATTATTAATTACATTACTACATTTAAATTAAAATAAAATACAAAATAGTTTAAATAGGAAAAATGTGTTCCCGTTTGAATAGAAAAATGCTCTACAAAAATTTTGTCAACAAGTGGTTTCTTTTCTTTTAATAAATAAATAATGAAATTAATTAACAATCTTTTTAGACTGAAGGGAAATTAAAGAAAAAACGGAAACAATAGTAACGAATAACAAATTATTAACTAATTTAATAAGAATTAATTTTTACAAGGAAATAATTTAACAAATAAATAATTTAAATAGTAAAAATATATATAATAATTTAGCAAGTGATCGATTATCGCTTTTCAATCGTTTTATTTTCTAAGCCGTTTTTCCATTTTTAAAAAATATTATTGTATTAAAATTTTCAAAACTAGACGGAAGGTACAGTAGCCTTGATTATTTTGATTAATGCCACAAAAACTCTGGTGTAGAACTATATTTTGCTACAAAAACATTTTTAATAAGAAGCAAGCAAACTTTTGCTTCCTTTTTTTTGCTTTAATTTTCAGTTTGTTTTGCTCTTTCCTTTATTTTTTTTGTTTGCTTCCTTTTTAGAAATAATTCTTTTCAAAGTCTTATTTACGTAAATGCATTATTAAATCCACTTATTAGTTCCACCCCAGATTTCGTCACCTCCTTTGCAAAGTGAATGCCATTAATAAGCGGAAAAGGTAGGTTTGTAATTGGTGGTATTAATCATAAGAGATTTACCATTGACATGGTAAACCCTTTACCACGGTAGCACGTTTCTGCCCAAAGACTAATGCTAGCGAGTGTTTAGCGGTCATAGCACGTGCCGAAACTGTCACGATGTACAGGCAGTTCTATAAAGTACTTGGATTGGTATTGGAAGAAAGAGAGTGAAGGGATTGGGAGCCAGGCTTGTAACGAATCAAGTAGCTGATGGCCAAGACCGAGCTACATCCGAAATTTTCTTCAAAATCATAAGCAAACATCCTTATTTTGAAACAATTTGTTAATTAGGCGCATATTCTCTTTTAAAATTCCAGTAAAGTATGCAGAGTTTTAGTCTTAAGAAGAACATATTAAAGCCGGAGGTAAATCAGAAAAAATTAAATCGAAAAGTCCTTTACCACTTTTCGAAATTTTGAGCCATTCGGGAGTTATGAGTATTTGAAGTTGATCAATGGCGAGCGCGCTGGCTATCCATCCCCTCTACCGTGATGTCCTTGACGTCCACGGCATGGCCGTACTGCTCCGCTCCGTCACAGTAGAGGGGATGGATATCTAGCGCGCTCGCTATTGACCATCTTCGAACTGTCATAATTCCGGAACGGCTCAAATTTTCAAAAAGCGGTAAAGGACTTTTTGGTTCAATTTTTTCTATTTTATTTAAAGCTTTAATATGTTCGCCTTAAGGTGGAACAACCGGTGCCTCTTAAAGATGTCCATTCCATTGGCATAACGTCAAATTAAACGATAGTTTATAAATATAGAATAAAAATATAATTCTTCTTTTTCGTTGTTTATGACCTTGGTGTAGCCAATTCAATCACAATAGAAATACAATTGAATTTGATTTTAACAAATTTCGAAAGACCTAATTGTACAATTTTCAGGAAAAATTGGTTTTAGCAAAAATTTGCTACAAATAATAATTATTTAACATTTTGTGTGTAGTCTTTAAACATAGTGAACAATTGTATCCAATTTTTATAAACAAATATTTTAAATAAAATATTTTAATCCTTGAAAGCTTTTGGAATTTTGTTGGTTGGATTTTCTATATAATTCTTTAAGTTATTTAAAAAATAAAATGTTTATTATTTATATTAAAAAAATGTCTAAGGAATTATATATATTAATAATAAAATTTTTTCTTCGATGTGGGAAGGCATATTAAACAAAGCACTTGTTCTACGTATAACAAGTGCTTTGTTTAATTTGCCTTCCCACATCGAAGAAAAAATTTTATTATTGACAAAAAAGGAAGGGATCAACTATTTATTTTTTTAATTATATATATTATATAAAATATTATTTAAAAAGTGTAAACAAACAGAGTTCTAGCGAATCTTTCAAAGAACCAAAGAAACTAAAGTACTGAAAAAAGTTGTTATTGATTAAAATTCAGTAAAAACTGCAATTGTTCATTAAGTTTGATGAAAAAACATAAAATGTTAAGCAATTATTTTACAATAAATTTTGGCTCAATAGAATTTTTTCTAAAAAAGAATTTTTCTAAAATTGTACAACTGGATCTTTCGAAGCTTGTTAAAATCAATTTTAATTATATTTCTATTTTTTGTTTGAAAGTATTATTTGGTTTGAGGTTATGTCACGGGCTGGACTTCCTTAAAAAAAGAATTTTCAAATTTTTCTGATTCAAAATTTTTGTTGGAAATGGAAAAAAAGAGTCACCAATTTCTTTATAATTGTCTATTTTAATATTTAATGGTGGCTCATTGGCCTTGAAGTTTTACAAGTATTTTTGGTGGAATTTTTTCCTAGATTTACTGCAAAATAGAGAAAAATAAATATTTTTCAACGGGCTAACTCTGCTTTTCTTCAGAAATTGTCATAGAATGAGTTCAATAATTAATTTATAACTTTTTTTTAATAATGACTATTTTTATTTAACCCTAAAAATACCCCATAAAACGTAAAATAACAAGAAATGTATTGAAAAATAGTTTTTATTATTTTTATGAAAGTTTCTTGTGAGATTTATAAGAAATAAAAGAAATATGACAATTTATTAAGTATTTTGTATGATTTCTAATTTGTTTAAACAAATTAATGCAGTTTATAATCAACTTTTTATTAGACGAAGCTAGAGGGTTGCAACTTTTTTTCAATTTTGTAAGTTTTTAAACTCACTTAAACTGAGTATTAAAAATAAATTAAAAATTTTTTAAACAAATAATTATTGTTCATTTTCAACTTTTTATCAAATAAAGCTAGAGATTTGCAACTTTACAATTGTCTAAATAAATTAATATTGTTTATATTAAAACTTTTATCAAACAAAGCTAGTGAGTTGCAAAATTGAGAAGGAGTTGCAATTATCCAGCATCGTTTAATAAAGAGTTGAATAAAGAAATATTAATTTGTTTGAACAAATTATAAATTACATGAAATACTTACCAAATTGTTATATTTTTGTTACTTATTAAAAATCTTACATAAGAAATTCATAAAAATAGAAAAAAATATTTTTTTAATTTTGCATTGTATGAGGTATTTTTCGGATCACGTACAGAATAGTCATTATTAAAGAAGTTGTAAATTAATAATTGGATCTTCTTTGACGATTTCTTAATAGAGAAGCAGAATTATCCCGTTGATAATATTAATTTTTCTTTACATTGTAGTAAATAAAAGAAAATCTATTTAAAATACATGTAAAACTTCTTGTCCAATGAGCCACCATTAAATATAAAAATAAAACATTTTTAAAAAATAGGTGTCTCTTTTTTCGATTCACAATCAATATTCTACCAGGGAATCATCAAAATGCGAAAAGTAGGTTTTTACGTACCACCCCACTATACTTAAAATTCAATAGTAATTTTAAATTTTGTATTTTCAAATTCAAATGTAAATTTAAATTCGAATGTGAATTCAAAGGTAAATTCAAATTCAAATGTAAATCCAAATCCAAATGTAATCTAAAAATGTATATTAACATTGTGGAATTCGTTCTTTAAAGCTGCTTCTTGTGTACTTTTGTTTTGTATCTTCTCTATCGTAAAATTATATGCATAGTAGTGTACTACAATAGTTATGTCATTTGTCATTAAGGCGGTATTGGATCACGTAAAAATGGTGCAATAATGTATAGTATGGATGACGTGAGATGAGGATCCAATGATGGTACAAATAATGCAATGATGGTTTCGAGGAGACAATGATGTCAGGAATGATAGAATTGAGGTAAATATTCTACAGTGATGGTATGAATGATACAATGATGGTATGAATGATACAATAATGGTATGGATGATACTATAATGGTATGAATGATACTATGATGGTATGAATGATACTATGATGGCATGAATGATACTATGATGTTATGGATTAATGTTATGATGGTATGAATGATACTATGATGATATGGATTAATGTTATGATGATACAATGATAAGGATAATAAAATTAGATAATAAAATTAAATGTATAATAAAATTATATGGATGATACTATAATGGTACAATGTTATGGATCATACTTCGATAATACAATGATATGGATGATAAAATGTCATGGCTGCGATATGATGATAGTATGGATGATATAATTAAGATAGATTGATGGTACTGATATGGATAATGCAATAATGACATGAATGATGATATGAATAATAGAACGATTGTATAGTATGATACAATCGTATATCTAATCCGTACTATCTATGATAGTATGGAAGATATAATGAAGGTATGAGTGAAACAATAATGATATGAATACTACGAGAATAGTTTGGATAATGATGCTATGTTGATATGGATGATACAAAGATGGTACATGGATGATATACTATTTTTGCATGATACAATTATGTTTATGGATTATTATCTTTCGCACAATAACAGTTAACATAATTGCAATTGGTTCATTTCTATGTCAAGACAGGTCATCCAAATTATAATGATTCAAAACGTTCAATATTCTTGTCATTCTTAACCATAATTTGATAATAATCCATGTAGTTAGTTTGGTATAGATGTTGTTATAGATGTTATAAAAATTAAAGATGTTGTTATAGATGTTATAATGTTATGATGTTATAGAAGCTATAAATGTTACAGATTTTATAGAAGTTATGTAGATGTTGTTATAAAAGTTATAGCTGTTGTTACACAAGTTTTAGATGGTCCAAAAATAGCTAGTGTAACTGTTTACGGCTTTGAGAATGAGTATCAAAATGCTTGCCGATTTCTTGCTTCTTACACCAATACCATTTGAACAAATAGTATCTTCAACATGCGATTGGTGCAAACATTCTTGATGCCAGCTCATCTGCCATTGATACACATCCAATAGGTGCAAATGTACCTACTGTTAGTACATGTAAAATTAACAATATCCCAAAATTGACAATCGACAATCGCAAAAAATATTTTCGAGATCAGCACAAAATTCAGCCAATATTGCGAATACAAAAAGATCTCTAAATTGATTGAAAATCTCTACAATTGATAATAACCAACATTTTCAAATTAATCAATATTTCTATTGTTGCCTTAGTTAATTTGGGCAAACTTAAAAGCAGCTTTAAAGACTTTATTTCCGGAAGAAGGACACAGGTTCGAATCATTTTGTTGATATAGACATTTAGGCGAAAAATAAGGATAGCAGGGTCACTATTGGCCAGCCACTAGCTTACTAATATATAGTTTGGTAGGTAATGAGCGTACGCAATTTGGTGTTTTAGTAGTATGAATGGCGTGTTAGGGGGTTAGGAAATGAGACAAGCAAACGTAGGTTCCTTTCGCCAGGGGAGCTTAGAGCATGTTCTCTCAACACTTACTTAAGCTAGTATACATGTACATTAACGGTGCACGCACGTGGAGCTTGTAAAGAGCATTACAGATACGTAGAATTCAATCTATATCCGTCGAGGCAAACCTGGTTGTGCACACACATTTGCATGGAAATATGGACAGACGAGTAAATTGACGGATGCAGAATAGAGGCTTGTTCCTGCCCTCACAATATTCTATAACTTTTCCCGGAAAGTAACTCTTTATCAGCAAAGTCAAACAACTTCTCATATTTTTTTTTTCTTTCCGTGAATATCTATTTTTTTCTATTTACAATCCCATGAACTCAACAATTCCGTAAGACCAACAATTCCATACAGTCAACAACTCCATAAATTTGACAATTCCATAAAATCGACAATTTCACTGCAGTCAATAATTCCATAAAATCCACAATTTTAGAGTCAATATTACCAAAAAATAGCTTTGAATTATTAAATCTTAGAAATGGTTTTTTTAAATTTGCTGATTGAAATTGTTAAAAAAAAAGTTTACAACAGTTCTACTGTTGTTACGAGGAAAATTCTTTTTTCGCTACAGTCTATTGTAGCGAAGTGTAACATTCATTTGCTTCCCTACATTTTGATTCTAACGAAAAGGAACATTTTTTACTCAGCTACATTTTTACTGTAGCGAAATGGAACATTCTATTGCTTCGCTACATTTCATTTCAGTGGAAATAAACTATCTTTTCACTACAGTGTACTACAACCCAAAAGGAAAAATTTTCTTCTTCGCTAGAATTTCACCGTAGCGAAATGGAACATTCTTTTGCTTCGCTACATTTCATTGTAGCGGAATGGAATTATCTTTTTTGCTGCAGTGCACTACAACTTAAAAGAAACATTTTCTGCTTCGCTACGTTTTTACTGTAGCGAAACTGAACACTTATTTGTTTCGCTACACTTCATTACAGCGCAGAAATAAAATTCCTTTTCACTACAATGCATTGCAGTCCAAAAGAAACATTCTATTGCCTCGCTACATTTAATTGTACCAAAAAGTAACATCCTTTTGTTTCGCTACAGAGTATAAAAGAAAAACTCCCTTTCGCTACAGTGTATGCGAAAGGTGTATGTTTGCTACATTTTTATCGTAGCAAAAAGGAACATTCATCTGCAATGCTACAGAATATTGTAGCGAAAGGGAATATTCTATGGCTCGGCTACACTTCATTGTAGCGAAACAAGAATATTCCTCGTATTCTGATGAGAGCAGAAACAATCCTACTTGTGTATGGATCAAAGAAAAAATGTTGGATACAATTAGGTGAGTGGTAGTTTTGAAAGTGGTGAAAGGAATTACTTTCTTTTGAACCAATTTTGTTAATGTTTTAAAAAAATTAGTTAAAAAAATCTCGCACTGTTGAAACTTCCGGTTATTTTCTGTTTGACGACACACTTTAAAAGAAACCAATCTACAGAGAAAAAGTTGAGTCGTTAGTGTATAGACAGCGTATATATATTTAATGCAACATGCAAGAATTGTGTACCCCTTTTTTTATTATAAAATCCTAACATTAACTTTCGATTAAATTTTGTTCGTTGGCATTTTACTAGACAAATAAATTGCGTCGTTTCTACGACGAAATATATGTACGAAATGTGTTTCTACTTGATTAATAATGTACTTGTAAGTGTGTGCATATACATCCATATACATGTAAAAACACGTGTCTTTTTTACATTCAAACCTAAACGTATACAGTTTACATACGTGCTGATAAGCTTCTATTGTCAATGTGTAAAAATTATAAGTAATTATAAAGATGTATAAGAATATTGACTGTGTATGTTGGCATTTATTCTTGAATTATTTATTACTATTTTTTTATTATTCATTTTCTATTTTTTTTTTTTTTTTTGAAATAAATTATTATTCATTTTTTATACTAATAAAATTTTAAAAAAAAAATTTCTAAAAAGAATTTTCGAAAATAATTTAATATTTTATAAAAAATGTATTTTTTTATGAATAGATTCGATATGTATTTTTGTAAGTGAAATAATAGCTAATAATTTAGACAAAAAATAGTACATTTACATTTACAATTAGAAAATAAATTACATTTTTCTAAAATAAAATTTTAATGCGATTTTACATATTTTTTTATATTTGTAACCCTCTTTGAATATATAATATGTAATTATAAAGTGAAAATAAAAGAAATTTTAAAAAATTAAAAATAATAAAACATTAAATAATAAAACATTAAATAATAAAAAATTAAATAATAATAAAATAATAATAATAAAATACTAAAATTAAATAATTATATTGAAATAAATGTTCACATGTATACATCTACATGCGCATACACACGTATTTTTACATATGTATAGTACGCGTATGTGTGTAAATTTTATTGCGAGTGTGTCTCAATGTAAGAAATGTATTTTCCAGAACAGAATCCTTTTTTTACGATTGACAACTATAAAATACATTTTGCGACAACTAAAGAAAAAAGAAAAAAATGCAACATCGATTGTGCGACGCACGTTCTTCTCAAGAAAAGTTTCTGCATCCATTCGTGATTTTGAGGACGGAAAATATTCTCGGAAGCGACGTACGAGAAAATCAATTTGAAATCATATACCGAGCGCTAGCGCTGAAAGAAGGAAAAAGAATATATCAAAGAGATGATGAAAAACATGTGATTCGTGTTTTGTGTGGCTAAGTGTGAATTTGAAGTGGTCTTTGTAAAGCTGGAAAATTGTTTCGTATAATCACTGGAACGAGAAAAAATATCTATTTTTTGTTCTGTAATCTTTCTTTGCTCAAGTTATGAAATCGAATGAAAACGCTGCTTTTTTAATCAGATATTTTTATTTACTTTTCAATATGTAGATGATTGAATCATAATTTTTATTTCATAAATAATTGTATAATAAGAATAATAATGATGAGAATAATAATAAGAGTAATAATAAGAATAATAATTAGAATAATAATAAGAATAATAATAAGAATAATAATAATCATTAAAAGAAAAATAAGAAAGATAATAATAATTTTAAAAATTGAATTTAAGACCTTTGGGAGCAACTGACATACTGAGCAGAAAAAATGAAAGCAAAAAGTCCCGAGTCATTTTTTTTTATTTTCAGTAGTTCTCGAGTTATTTGGAACAAAAGTTGACCAATCGCATGTGAGGTACAAGAGAAGACCGTCCCCACTACGGACTCGACGCGAGACCAGAGGCGGAGCCAAAATCCCCACTCGCACGGCTCGCCTGCGCTCCGCCCCACGCTTCGTATTTTCCGCTATACCTCACGCGCAACTGGTTAACTTTGTTCTTTAATATCTCGAGAACTAATGAAAATAAAAAAAAATGAAAAAGGACTTTTCGTTTCAGTTTTTCAAGTACAGTCTACTCGCAAGAAACAAAAGAAGTATAGTCTACTCCTGTTGTATTTCAATTAAAAAAAGAGATATTTAAATAGAGCATTCATCGTTTGCTTTTCTTGCAAAAAGTTTTTATCAACAAAAGTAGAAGTGGGCGAACTTTTATACAAAACAATTTTTCAGTATTCCTATGCGTGAAAAAAATTGTGGTGTTGAAAATTATTGTTTTGTACAATGTAAATACATACATATAATATAAATTTGTAAAATTAACATGCGTTTGCGAAAAAGCCCCTTCTCCTATGGCTGTAAAATAAACACTGGGTCAATAATAAAAATTAATAAATTAGTAAATAGGCATTAACTGAAATAATAACAGCCGCTATTTGTTTCGGAGGACAGTATCTTTGAGAAAAAAATGAGCTTTATTCTTAAGCCTCTTTTCTGGCTGATTCTGCCTCTCAACAATCGATTCAAGCCGCTTAGCTGAAAATTAATAGAACTCCGCTCCTCCTTGTTTGCGGAATAGACGATAATGAAAGAACTAATTAATTGCAAAAGATTCATCAAGTGTAAAAGAAATTGACAGAAAAATGTCAATATTATAATAAATCATCGTCGTATATTAATTTTAATAAATTAATAATTAGAGTAAGGCTTTAGTTTTTACTTTGTTGCGCTTAAACTTCGCCTCTTTTTATCAGTGTAACCACATTCATCAGTGAATTTACATTCTTGGACAAAAATTACATTTTTCGAAAGTCTACTTTTTGTTACTAAATTAATTAAGCGAGCAAAATGTAACGACAGCAACAAGGAGAAAGCGGATTATTAAACAAAATTACCAAGAAAGAATAACAGAAGAAAAAATAGCATAATTGGTAGGTTTTTCAGGAGGTGGAGGAAAGGTTTCTACTCAGATTTAAGGAAAGCAAATAAAACGACGTCATTCGTCTAATTGAGCGCGCAACTTATTAGATTGTTAAGAAATTAATAAACAAATACTACTTCTAACAAATATTGCGAACTTGAGTAGTTCTACTGTTAGCGCGCCCCGATCGGGCCGAAAATTATTTCAGCCAATTTTCGAATCGATCGAGACGGATTAAATTATTAATCAGCTAGACAAAACTTCACAAATTAATTAATGGCATGTAAACAGGCAGCAGGCAATTATTTTTAAATATCATAAACAGAGTGGGGTCGTTGTAATCAGCGCCGCTTTGTGTTGAGCGTTTTTAAAATATATTTTTTTTTAATTCTTAGCCGAGTGTACTCGAACTATTTTTTTTATTCTGCTGAACGGTTTTTACACTATTTTTTTATTCTGAGCCGAGTGTTTTTAAACTCCGTTTTTTATATTGAGCCGAGCGTTATTTAACTATTCTTTTAATTCTTAGCCGAGCGAATTGGAACTCATTTTTTATTTTGTACCGAGCGTTTTTAAACTCTCTTTTTACTCTTATTCGAGTGTTATTAAACTTTTTAAATTATTTTTTAATTCTTAGCTGAGCGTATTCGAACTACTTTTTTATTCTACTGAGCGGTTTTTATACTATTTTCTTATTCTTAGCAGAGCGCTTTTAAATTTCGTTTTTTATTTTTAACCGAGCGTTATTTGACTATTTTTTTAATTCTTAGCCGATCGATTTTAAACTATATTTTTTATTTTGCTTCGAGTGTTTTCAAACTCTCTTTTTACTCTTAGCCGAGCGTTATTACACTTTTTAAACTATTTTTTTTATTCTGCTGAACGGTTTATAAACTACTTTATTAATCTTAGCCAAGGGTTTTTAAACTCTTTTTTATTTTGAGCCGAGCGTTATTAAATTATCTTCTTTATTATTAGCCGAGCGTATTTAAACTTCTTGTTGATTCTCAGTCGAGCTTTACTATCATTTTATTCGGAGCCTAGCGTTTTTAACTATTTCTGTATTCTTAGCCGAGCGTTTTTAAACTACTTCTTTATTCTTAGCCGAGCGTTTTTAAACTACTTCTTTATTCTTAGCCGCGCGTTTTTAAACTATTATTTTTATTTTTATCCGAGCACTTTTAAGCTACTTTTTTATTCTCAGCCGGGCGTTTTGAAACAATTTGTTGATTCTGAGCGTGCGTTTTTAAAGTATTTTTATTATTTTGAGCCGAGCGTTATCAAACATTTTTTTAATCTGACCCGAGCGTTGTGAAGCTATCTTTTTATTCTTATCCGAGCGTTTTAAACTACTTTCTTTATTTTGTACCTAACGTTATTAAAATATCTTTTTATTTTCAGCTGAGCGTTGTTAAGCTTATTAAACTATTTATTTTATTCTTAACCGAGCGTTTTTAAAGCTTTTCTTTATTCTCAGTCGTTCGTTTTTCTTTCTATTTTCTTTATTTTTTTGAGCCGAGCATTATTAAACTATCTTTTTATTTATTTTTTTAATCTTTTCATTTTTTATCCTCTTTTTAACTACTATTTTTCTTTTGAGCAAATTTACATCGGTTTAAGAAGCGTAAAGCAACTTTTCATTTTCGGAGACGAAATCTATCCCCACACTCACGTCGTCCAGAGTGGGGATGAATTTCTTGCGCCTGGTCAATTAATTGTGAGACTCGGCGATTCCTCTTTTTTCATCAACTTTACGCGCCCATGCCCAGTGTAAGCGCGCTCCATGAAACTGAATTCTGACTCTCAAAATTGTACAACGACCCCACTGTAAAGGAATTTTTTTCTGAAAGGAGATGTTTCTGCAGGAAATGGAAAGATTGAGTATTTGTGTAACATTTAAGGAATGTGCATCCGCCATGGCATTTTTTGTGCGTGTAAAATAAAATATAGAGAGACGAAAGTACTTTAGAGAGCAATTCTATTTATAGGCAAGAAGCTCTCTACTCTGATGCAGTTTCTTGTTTGAGCTTTGAGACAGGAGAATGCGACTTGTAGTGGCCATGGAATGAACTATTGTTCGAAAGGAACGCAAAATGACGGAGGCACATTTCTATTCGATTTAGGATTTAGAGCAACAGGTACCTACACACTCACAAAAAGAAGTACATACGCTCTAGAGACAATTTTACTGTAAATAATTTTACTGTAAACATTTTTACTGTAAATAATTTTACTGTAAACATTTTTACTGTAAACGTTTTTTGCTGTAAACATTTTTACTGTAAATATTTTTACTGCAAACATTTTTACTGTAAAATTTTGTACTTTAAACGATAATCTACGTACTGTTTGAATTTGCCAACGAACAATTATAATTCGTCTTTACTTTATATGTGCAAATGGAATTACTTTTGACTTGTACTTGTTCATTATTTGCGAGGCTACCGAAGTTTCTTTTTTGCAGGATAGGGTAAATAATAAAAAGAAAAAAAAGAAGAGAATGGAATTAATCCATAGCATTTCATTCGACTAAAGCGGAAACAAAAAGAAGGCCAAGAGCTTACTGATTATTCTGGTAATAGAATTAAGAATTGATCAATCAATAAAAAGAGTCTATGATGCGATTTCAGTCTGAATTATATTTGTTTTTATTTAAATCCATCATCAAAAGGTGTTGCGCGACTCGATTTCAATACGAGTCAACGCCATTACATGATCACCAATAGTTTATTATTATTATTCATTATCAATATTATTATTATCATTATAATAAATCGTCATCGTCGTCGTTGTCGTTTTTTTTCTTTCTAAAATTATTCTTCGTTTTTTTTCCTTTCAATTATGGTAGCATCGACTAAACAAATGACTTCTATCAATTTTCTTTCAGTTACGATAAATGCTCTTTAGGAAATCAAATTTATTCGATTGATTTTAATTAAAGACTCGAAACGAATACGACGAAAGGTGCGTTTATTCTAGGATAAAAAGGAAAATAGGATTGTGGTTGAGAATCTTGGTATGAAAACGATTTGGAAATAGTCGAGGTGTAAAGGGGAAAGTAGACGTTAGAATTTGTCCGGAGGCAAATTTCGAAATTTGATGCCTTTAATTTTTCATTTTTGCCTGTATTATCAAACATCTTTCAGCCACTTTACTGTGAGAAAATTTTGTCTCTTCTCTTTGTAATGGTTGTCTTTTTATCAGTCTTTTTTTAATTTTGTACGTTTATGTTATTTTAATTGTGGTAATTTTTCATTTAGTATAAAAATTGTAATTTAAAAAAAATTTGTGGAAATAAAACTTTTAATTGCATTTTTTGTTGTAAATTCTATTAATAAATAAAAGTCTATTAATTCATGATTACCCAATATTGTGAAACTACTGATAGTCTGAAAGTGAAAATCGAAAGCAGGAAAAATGATAAAAAAATTTCGAGACCCATTGTCGCAAAAGTTATAGTCAACTCTATTAATAGTGTCACTAAAACTCTATCAATAGTGCCACTAAAACTCTACCAATAGTGCCGCTTTTCTTTTTCACTCACTTGAACGTTCTTTGTTTCTTTTGTGCAAATATATGCAAATCTGCGGCACTATTTGTAGAGTTGACTGTAGTGTAAAAACATTAAGCAACATTAAAATTAAAAAAAGAACATTATTTTTTCAGAATACTAGGTATCATTAATATATTTACTATTATCATTTCTATTATTGTTATTATTATTGTTTTTATTTTTATTGTTATTTTTTCATTGTTTCTAATAACTAAAATATGAAGAGCGACCAAATATCACTTATTTTTATTTTTGCTATTATTATTATTATTATTATTATTATTATTATTATTATTATAATCATCATATTATAAAATAAAATTTGTGTCCACAAAAATTAATTATGTAAAATTTACTATATGTAATTCTTGATTTACTTAACTAAAAAATAATAAAGTAATAATAATTATAAAAAATAATAAAATAACTAATTATTAACAAAATATTTATTTTCTCTAACGCTTCCTCTGAAAGTGTAACTTTCGAGGTTGAAAACGGTGGCGAAAGTGACATTTTCACCACCGTTTGCAAACCGTGGCGAAAGTAGTCTTGAGAAATTATTTAGCTATTATTTACATTTAATATAAGTTATTAATTAACATTTTATCACTTTCAAGTCACTTAGATAACATTTAGTACAT
>WNHD01000105.1:6222-84308 GCA_011057455.1 Ganaspis sp. Gsp50
TATTTTTTACTGATGATTAGTCATATTTGACTAATCGAATCAGTGACTGACTTTTTACTATTGAATTAGTTATATTTGACTAATTCAGATTTAGAGAGTTTATTACTTATTTCTACTACTTTCAATCACAGGACAATTACTAGAATAATTATCTTATTAACTATTAGATCACAGTTTTTTAAATTTTTTAAAAATTTTTGTGTTTTTTAATGAAAAAATGGATTTTTGAAACTGCACTTATTGCCCCAATTGAAGAAAAAATACTGCACCACTACTTGAAAAAATGAAGAGCGAACAATCATGTTTATTAATTATTATTATTATTATTATTATTATTATTATTATTATTATTATTATTATTATTATTATTATTATTATTATTTTACTTTTACTCTACAAACCAGGATTTACATATTCGAGGCAATAAATGTATTTCTAAATTCAATAAAAATAAGAAAATAACAGTACTTACTTTCTTAAAAATATATATTGATCAGTTTAACATAAAATTGGAAATAGAAAGTTGAAGTTTACTAGAAAAGTTAGTACAGTTAGAGAACATAAAATGTTACTTTATGATAACACGATTTCTTATATTTCAATTATTCCCTTTCAGTTTCATCTGCACTTTTTCATGCTTGTAAACATTACTCTTTTATTGTAATACATAAAAATAATGACAACTATCTTGACTCATTTTCATCAACAAACTTCTCGAGATTACACTTTCATGCCTGAGCAATTGTGCAAATTAAGTAAATAAGCCTTTCACTGTTTTTAACATTATTAAATTTTCCTTTCATAATTTTACGTTTTTACAAAATTCCATAATTTATGTATTAAAATTATGAAATACTTAAAAACTATCGCTTCGTTCTAACAAAATTGTGCCAGTCACCTTTTGACAATTTCATTTTCAATATAATATTTTTGCTTTTGAACTTTTTTATTATCTTCGACATTTAATTATTTATACATTTTTTATTAATATTTTCCGAGTATTTTGGATCGCAAAATTGTGAATCGAACAAGAGATTGATAAAAAAAGGAACGAAAAAGTGTACCTATTTTAAAAAATTATGATTGTAGCTAAAAGTTGATTGAATTAAAAATTAAATTAAATAAAAATTAAAAATTAAAAAGCAATGAGCTATTAAAAAAATGCAATACTTTTTAATTATTCTCTTCATACCGGAAATGTTTATCATGTTTTACACGAAATAATTGTGAACAAGAATGAGCATTATACGCACTATAAGCCTCTCATTGAGTCGGGGTCCATTCACGTAAGATGTTTCAACTCTTGCACAATCAAGGTCATTTCCGATGATCGGGAAACGCGAGTTCGAGAAAGTGTAAAGGATTTTTGCTTTCGATTTCTTTTGCGCGGAAACCAGGCAAAAGTTTTAATTGCCTGGCAAAGAACAAGAGTAGAGGTTCAAGCACCTTAATCTACTTGGCGGACGTTCTTCAGAATTCTTTATCTTCATCGGTGCATGCAATTCTTCCTAGCATAATGTTACCACCAAGGTCGCAGTGGCATTTCGCCATATGTATGTATATATATATATATATATATATATATAATATAGCTGCAGCGGTTCTTCTATATTAATAATACATTTTATATTTCATGTGATACAATGCAGGGAAAAATAATTATAGTACATTCTCGGCAAATACGTATACTCGACAGCACAAAATCAAGACTGTGAGCAACTCTCTGCAACTTTAAGAGCATTCAAGTTTCCAGAGCCTTGTCACGGTCCAGCTTCAGATGCCAGTTTCTAGCTTCTAACCTCTGGCCAAACGAGTAAGTGGCATCGCTACTCAAGTACTTTCAAGGACGTGAATACCAAACAACACATTCCAGGAGTTTGATGTCTCTCACTGGGTGTGTCTCCATATCCATAAGTAATTTCTGCTCATTATTATCGTATCCTATTGGACCCACGTCATCAGCGACATCACGATTTCGGAATTTGAACCACGCACTTTTGTTCTTGTTTTCTTCTCTAATGCGAAGAAGTTCTTGAAGAAGAATTTTCGAAGAAGAATCTTTAAAGAAAAATCCTCGAAGAAAGATTTTTGAAGAAGAATGTTAAAAGAACAATTCTTGAAGAATAAGATTTTTTTATAATCAGATATTGAGTTTATAGATCTTACACAGACAAAATGATTTTAGGTCGAGGAATTGTAGTGGGAATCAAATATAGGTTAGAATACATTGGTAGCATTAAGGTCATGTTCTAGAACTCGGATGATAATTTCGGAATCTAGATTTTTATTTTCTCTAGAAGTATCTTTTTAAAAATAATATTAAGTCAGACATTCTTGACGCACTTGAAGGTTTGCTAAGATGATTCGCAAAATTTCAAAGCAATATACCTTTTTTATTTTAACTGCGAGTAAGAAAACCAATGAGCCGATAAACGAACTTATCGACATAGTTTGTATCTAATTAAGTTTTAACTTATCGACTACACACTTACATTTGAACTAGAAAATATAGTCATGCTGATATTGTTTTAAAAATTCGGAAATCATCTTAACAAATCTTCAAGTGTGTCATAAACGTCTACTTATTATTTTCAAAAAGAAACTTCAAGAAAAAAGTAAAGACAGATTTCTAAATTATCATTCGAGTTCTTGGGGATGCCCTTAAGGTCTAATGTAACTATTAAGATCCACGTTGTCCTACTAGTAAGGGAAAAACATAAAAAATTGTTCATTTTGAGCTGTTAACATTATTTCGAGCTGCTATGTTTATTTTCTATCGAAAACACGAGCATAATTTATTTTTTAAAAAGGAAATAATTTGCAGCTTTTAACATCGTCATTGGATAATTACGGCAAAATGAACCCGCATGAGTAGTAAATTTTTATAACAGGATTATATTGATTATGGAAACGAAAAAAAAAGAGTAAATACTCCTTTTTGCTTCTGTTTTATTCAGCTCAACAAAAAGTACAGGAAATCGTAAAAATTGCCAACATAATTAATATATTATTCACAGAAAATTATTACCTCTTTTATGAAATTACCAGTCACATAAAATTTTAACGCCCCAAATGCAAATTATTTACATAAAAATTTAACGAAAATGCCTTCTCATTATTCACGAGAATGTAACAATCAGCGGAAAATCAAAATGTACTTTTGTAAAGAACTGGATTAATGCTCATCCACATGTTATACGTGACGCTCTCGAGTTTTGAAGAAGAGTCTTATATAATTTGTAGACGACCCCTTAAGTCTCTTTCGCAAATATTCTTAAGTCTCTATAGCAAATATCCTCAATTCTCTTTCGCAAATGAATTCTCAAATTATTGTCCAAAATTATTAAACAATTATTAAATTCCAGTTAGACTATTCTAATTCTTAGAGTCGACCAAAAAAAACATTCAAGAAAAGGGGGAAAAGGGGAAAATAAACGAAAAAATAAAATGAAGAAAAAGAAAAGAAAGAAAATAATTGCAACTAGTTTAAGTATGAATTGTGAGTGCAATAATCACCACTGATTACTTTCACTTTTCACAATATCCGTCAACACTAACAGTGGAGATTTAAATTGTTGCTCTCTTCGGACAAAAACGTGTCATTTTAAGTTGGCATGAAAAGAGTTGTGTTAATAATTACAGCTATAATATCGATCTATAATCAGTTACGCGAATTATCGTAAATTGCAAATGGTTGCGCACTTTAATTTCAAAGTGTGGGAAGCAACAATAATAACACAATTAGGGATCGTTGCCCGAAGCATATCGACAAAACCTTTTGTGGAAACGGAGTATCTTAAATCTTAAGACACGCCTTAAAAGAAGAATTATCGACTTCGAATATCCAGTCTAATGTAATCGAACAATAATATTCCAAGTAGTCTTTACCGCCGCCACAGATTCAACAGGATTTCACTTTAAAATCATAAATAGTGCATAATAGTGTATTTTACCTTGCCATTGTTACTTTCAAAGATACTTAAGTCAAATCAGTTTTATAAATTGGATCATTATTCTCGTAATTTCTTCCTATGTATTATTTATTCACACTGAGATAAATTTACATTTCTTTCAAATTCAAACAGAATAGGTTTGAATAAATAAAAGATTGTCATCAAATAATGAACCAGATTATTAAAAAATACTGTATTTTTTTAAAAATTAGATTAAAAATTGTAAATGACTGCAACATTGAAAATTGTCTTAAAAATAAGAATTACTGTAACATTGAAAAATAACTAAAAAATCAATTGTCAAAAATCAAAATCAAACATTAAAGCATGTATAAAAAAGTAAAAATTACTGTAACATTGAAAAATACCGCAAAAAAAAATTACTATAACATTAAAAATTACTATAACATTAAAAATTACTACAGTCAACTCTATGAATAGTGACACTGAAACTCTACGAATAGTGCCGCTTTTCTTTTGTTCTCACTCAAGCGTCATTTGCGTTTTCTTTGTGCAAATCTGCGGCACTATTCATAGTGTTGACTACACTCTTTCAAGATTTTTGGCATTTCAAAAACTTGTCGAAATTTCGCTGACATTTTGAAAATATTAATCTCTTACGATATTACATCCATTGTAATAATAGTATCCATGTATAACAGTATTGAAGCTCGAATGTTTAGCGAACCGAAAAACATTTATTACAAGAGTAAAACTACATTATTATGAATTAATTAATATTTATATTATATTTATTATTATTTATAAGGCATTTTATTAACTAAATTATTATCTTATTTTTTACTAACATTTCTAATCAATTTATATTTTTGCCCGAACCCGAAAGAGTATTTTTCAAAAAATTAGAATAGTTTTAGTTATTGGAGAACACAGGGATGATATAAAATCCGGATTGAAGTGCAGGAAGGTGTGCTACTCATGGACGCAAATGGACGAGGAGAAAAATTAGCGACTGGAATGCGACACGCAGTAATACGAGATTCAAGTCCCTGAATGCCCTGCAGGCTGAGTTGCCGAAGAAAAAAAATGGAAGAATGCAACGCCACGGTGCCGCTCTTACGGTACCTTCGAAATCATAAACATTTAACTGCACACGTTTATTAAAACACATGACCTCGACAATCGAAAAACCGTTTTTTTCCCATTCTGCCTACACAAATGTGCAATTTTTTTCTTCATAACCTCCAATTAAAACGGCTCTCGAATTTAACATTTTTTTCTTCACATGTTTATCGTTCATTATACGTACTTTTTGTATAAGTATTAATTTACCATTCATTAAGCTCTTTACAATACAAAATTTATATTTCATTATACTTTCTGCAATACGAATCTTATGCATTATATTATTTATCATGCTTTGTAAAATACATAATGCGATCAGATACAACTTAATAATTGCAATTATTACCAAATGATTGCAATTATTACCAAATGATTGTAATTATTACCAAATGATTGCAATTATTACCAACTATGACAATTATAATTATGATTTCCAACTATACTATTATCAATTTTATTATTACCAATTTTATTTTTAAAAAAATATTAAAGCGAGTCAAAGTACGACGCTGAAGTTCGAAACGTTCTTTTATTGTTTATGAGAAATGAAATAAATTTTTGCGATTCATTCGATAGGTGATTTTAAATAATTATAAATGTTATCCTAATCTCTGGACTGAAAAAAGAACAATGTAAATATAATGTATGAATTTCGTTTCCTCTAACAAATTTTGGTTCCATATTTAAGGTTCCATATTTATCGAAATCTGTAACCTAATCTAAAAATTCTGCTTGAATTATTGTCACAGTTACACAAGAATCATCGTTCTGGTGTACATACAAAAATTTTGTTACGAAAAGTTTGTTCCAAAAACCAAATCCTTTTCTCAGTGTTACAATTGATGTTTCTCAACAATTGTAATCTTTCATACTTCTTGATAATATCGAAATATAATACCGGCCAACAATGTAGTTCATGATTCATAATCACTTTAATTGTCAACGTAATCTTTCAAGTAATACTAATGGCGAAATTAATTTATAAATAATTAAACAATAGACGATTCTCAAGTTTCAGTTTGTTATCCTGATAATTTTGACATATATTTACTTTGAAAAATACCAAAACTAGTGACATTCGTATTAAGAAACTGTATACAACAGTAGGAGTACAATGTGAATAAAAACTGTGAGAAAAGTAATGATAGTTGCATGTATACGAATTTCCTTTTTATTCAAGGAAGCATTTCTCCTCATCATTCATCCTGTGGTTAGTTATTCATGGTGCACGATTTTCATACACGTGATTTTTACTTCTTAAATGAAAATCTCTTTTCTCCTAACGATGATATCAAAACACATTCTTTTACGATTCTTTTTACGAAAATTAGGGTCATTTGAGTCGCATCCTCGATTTAAGAAATGTGCACATATGCCACATATCTCAAGATACATAATGCAAAAGACACTCTTAGAAATGTGAAAGTCATCAGCAAACGCTGCTCTGTCCAGTTGACAGCAGAGTCATTGAAATTAATTTTTAAAAGCTGTTGCCTTTTTAATTGATTTTTTACCAAGCTCTTAAATTTTCAATTTCATTTCCTACATGTGCAGCTTTCTTCTATAATCCGATTTTTATATTCATTTATTGAAATTTATGTCAAATTTCTTTTATTATTAAAATCGACTTTCTTTGCTACTGTTTCTCGTACTGATAAATTCTTCGAAAATTTGGATCGTACGTTTGCTACTATTTCAACACAACTACTTATTATACTACTTACGACTACTTATTATACTACTTACAATTACTTATACTACTTACAACTACTTATATACTACTTACAACTATACTTTAATTCCAACTATACTGCTTTCAAATACTATTGCTACTATGTTTTCAATTTCATTCATTATCTAAAATGCAGTTTTATTCATTTTTCCTAAATTATAACAACTTTGAAAAATGTTTAAAATGAGTGTTTTGGATCCAAATGTACCCATACATTAACAAAATTGGAGTCTGATTAATAAAATTTGAGACTGATAATAAAATTAGTCTGAATCTGATTTTGATTACTGTTTAGATTTAAAAATGAACAAGACAATACGGCAACAATATTGTCTTCCTCTGGTGCTCTTTGCAGGAAGCTTATTGTTGAAAGTTTAATCAAATATACATGACACTACGACATTTGATTTACATGTGAAGGTACCATTGTATAAATGTTAACCAGCTCTTATTTCTTGCGTTGACATATAGCAATGAAACACACTCAGTTGTTAAAATTACAATTTTAAATTTCTTAATGATAATGTCAGGGATTTCAGAAAACATTTACCGACAATTATCATAATCACAGTTTGCTTGTAAACAAATTAGTTCTCAATAAAAGTTTACATTCTTTAACAAAAGTTTTTTTTCAGAAACTCTTTTATGGAATCCAACATCAGCTTTTTCAGAAAATTTTTTATGGAATTCCAACAGGTTTCAACAAAAGCTTTTTTCAGAAATTCTTTTATAAAATTGCAACAAAACTTTTTTTTAAAAAACTCCTAGAATTCCAACAAAAGCATTTTTTAGATAAAACATTTTTTTAACAAAACTCTAATTTTGGAAACGAAACCAAATTTCAGTATTTCTTTACAACATAAAAAATTGAAAATATATTTTCAATTTTTTATGTAGAAATAATAATAATAATAAATAATAATTTTTAATTTATTTCGAAACTTTTTTGCGTGTGCTTAAAAACGTTTGTTACATTTACAATTGCGATGAAAATGAAAATAATTATTTAATAGTAAATTGCTGGCAATTTCTCTTAAATTGTTTACATTCGATTATGCTAGATATAAATACGGAACTTGTACACTTCCATAAATACTTTTGATATGTTGATCAAGTTAATACGATTAAATTGTTTCTACTTTCAATCAAAACGATAAGATATTTTTATAGCATTTAATACAACTTCTGAAATTGAAAGCCAATAGAATTAATTTTCAGTGACGCAGGATATAAATTTTCATTGTATTTGCAATTTTAATTACATTTGCAATTTTCATTTTTTGTTTACAATTTGTATTCAACCAATTTTTGAAAATTACAATGTTCACAAAATTAGTCTACAATTTGTTCTAATGACATTTCTGATTAAAAGCCGCTGAATGTGTTCCTTACCAACGACCGTAATCAAGAATTGTCTTATCTTCGTGATAACAGGGTTATTTGTAATTCGCTGTATTTATCCACTGACTATTCGTCAGGTAAAATGTCATTGTTGACAATTGCAAACAATCGCAAAAACTGCATTAATACAATTTTTAGTAGAGATTTTTGAAAATTTATTCTGCAGTTTGTTCAAATTTTTCTAAATAATTTTTACTATATTTCTTTATATTTTCCCCTACTTAAGGAATACAAAGAATTACATAATAGTTTATAATTCAATGAAGACTCTTTTGTTTTAAACATACAAGAAAATAATATAAATTAAATATTATTAAATTAAATATTTATTAATTAAAATATTAATTAAATATTTTAAAAAATTAAATAATAATTTTGAAAAAACTAAAATATAAAGTAATTAAAAAATGTTCCAAGAAGAAATTTGAATAATTTTGAAAGCTTTAAATTATACATTTTCTTGAGATAATATACAAAAGAGTCGTCTATAAATTACGTCGACAAATTTGGACCCCCTCCCCTCTATGTCACACTTTTTACAAGGTGAAATTAAAAATTAACACAAGTTGCCACTTTTCCTGTACTCTCCCCACTTCTATGAGGTCATTTGTAGACGATCCCTAATTACCAATTAGTGATTTAGTTGAATTATGTTCGTTATAATTAAAGAACTAATTAACTGTTCAATTTAAACATTTTTTGAAACTCAAAATGTTCAACCCAATTAACGCATTTTTCGTTACTATACATTTTTAGTTTAATTAATATATTTTTTTTAATACTATCAATATAAGTAGTTTAATTAAAACAATTTCATTTTAATTAAACTACCAATATTATTAAGACAGTGAAAGCAATAAAGTTATTCATAAAAATATAAAGTAATCTAATTAAGAAGTTGTAAGGCAATAAATTTTATTGAATAATTAATAAGGTGAATAATTACTAAATTATTTTATTGAATAAAAAACAAAATAATTAATATTAATAATATTATAATTAACAATATGTGACGCGTTGCGAAGAAAGGTACCTAAGAAGTAAACGAATTTAGGTTATGATAATTTAGGTTATCTAACTAATACTTTTAGTTTGATTAATACTATACCATGCCATGATTAATACTATACCATCGGAAATCGAGACAGTACTTATTGAATAGCTTTTTTGTACACTGTCGAGAAAAAGTGTTTTTATTTCATATAATTTGCAAGGTAGTTTTAATCAAACTAAGAGTATCAAAGAACATAACCTAAAATCATTTGCTTCTTAGGTACCTTTCTCCACGACGCGTCACATATTATAATTGACAATATTGTACTTAATAATTAATAATATAATAATTATTAACAATACCATAATTAATAGTATATAATTAATATTAGGTATATCAATCACTAAAAAGATTATAAAGAATCAATTATTTGTGTACAGAAAAAATCCTCTACGAGAAAAAATTAAGTTTTGGTCTATTTTCGAATGAACTGAGTAAAGATTGTTCAGCTTGTTTAATTGCTTGAAAAATGTCTATTCTCTTTTGAATTCTTGAAGTTTTCACAAGAATAAGTAAAATAAAAATATTTACAAAGGAATGTTAAAAGTAAGTTAAAACCTCAAAGTCATTAATTAAAAAGTGAGAAACACAAATGCTGATACCTTTTTCTTGTGATAAACATCTAATCGACTTGATAAAGTAATTTCCTGCTACTACTCTAATACTTTATCTATTCTCTTTAAGTAATTACTGGAGATAAAGTAGTTTTCCAGTAGTTGAGAACTTTATCAAAGGCAAATTGAACTTAATAATATTTTTGTTGTAGAAATAATACCGACAAAATAATAAATAATATTGCAAAGTAACTTTACACCAACATTGCCTCAAAATTGCAATTACAATAAAAAATTGTAGCAACATTGCTGCAACATTGCCGCAACAGTACACACAATTTTACAGCAAAATTAATACGGTGCAATTTACCCCAAAATTAACAACGAAACGTTATTGTTGTTCCCTCTTCTTCAATATTCCACAATCATGAGTTATTCTGAAAAAATTCGACTTTTGTATCCGCATGTCTAAAGAATATTTTCTAAACACGGGTTATGAGATGAATGCCGTTTTCTTTTGCTATCTGGAGATCTTAGAAGCAAGTTGAGTTGGAATGTTAATCTCTGGGGTAACTAGTGACGACGTAACACTAGTCACCGTCACCCAAGGCAACCCAACGCGATAATTTCTCTGGCAGGTGTGTCAGGTGGCCCTCGTCATGACAAAACTATCGTTAGAAAACTATCTTGCTGACTTTACTGCACATAAAAGCAATTTAACGAAACATTTAGCAACAAAAGAAATTAATATTTCTGACACCCTATAATCTTTTTCCCACAAAACAATATCAATGCTTCACATAAATTATCACTTTTAGTTTCAAAAAACATTAGTCCTTAATCTGACTCTTAGTCTTTATGATGATTGTTATTAATAAAGTATTTATTTAACAAGTAATGAGACTATAAAAATTACCAAAAAGTAGTATTAGGAATTAATGCTATTACTATTATTGCCGTTACTACTGTTTTTGTAATACTATTATTTTTGTATTACTATTGCTTTTGTATTACTATTGTTTTTAAATTATTGTTTTTGTAATGCAATTGTTTTTGCAATACAAATGTTTTTGTACTTCTATTGTTTTTGGTTTACAATTATTTTTTGTATTACTATTGTTTTTGTATTACTATTCGTTTTTGTGTTACTATTGTTTTTGAGTTACTATTGTTTTTGTAAAGCAATTGTTTTTTTTAATACAATTGTTTTTGTAGTACAATTGTTCTTGTAATGTACGGTTTTGTAGTACAATTGTTCTTGTAATACAATTGTTCTTGTAATGTACGTTTTTGTAGTACAATTGTTCTTGTAATGTACGTTTTTTGTAGTACAATTGTTCTTGTAATGCATGTTTTTGTAGAACAATTGTTCTTGTAATACAGTTGTTCTTGTGATGCTATTGTTTTTGAATTACTATTCTTTTTGTAATACAATTGTTTTTGCAATACAATTGTTTTTGGTTTACAATTGTTTTTTGTATTACAATTGCTTTTGTATTACTATTGTTCCTATTGTTCGTTTGCGGACTTTATGAGTAAATAAATGTCTTTACATCACCACATAAAATAACTAAATATTAAAATGTTTAAAATTGAATTTTAAGGAAAATAAAAGGTAATAAACTAAAGTCTGATTGTAATTGTAAACAATGTAATATCCTGCTTGCAACACGTTCGACTCCTTCGCTATTTCCAGGAGGAATTCGCTGTAGGCGTCTATTACACTTTGCAATGAAGAATATACATTATAATTTATCCTTCTCTAGTTAATCAATAATAATATAATAGGCAGAAAAAATTTATCGTATTATTATAACCTACAGGTCTAAAACATTATTTACATTAAAAAAAATAAATAATAATTTCACAAGAGTCTTCTTACAATTTTCTTAATTTGATTTTTATATCCAATTATTTCTCATTCTCTATACGCTCATTATACTATATCTTGATGAAAGTAAAAAAAGTATCTATCAACTGCAATTAGAATTTTAAATCATTTTCCATAATTTTCAATCACGTTTCTTCCACGACACATATTAAATCACATTGGCAATTTGTAATTAACAATTAGCAATTCAATCAGTACAATTGTACTCTTTTCTTGAATCATAATTTTTGCAAGAGTTTATAGATTACGTTAATTTCAAAATTATATAAAATTTATATTTTATTCAAAATGATAGGGAATTTATATTTATTTCAAAATGATATAAAATTTATATTTTATTCAAAATGATATAGAATTTATATTTATTTCAAAATGATATAAAATTTATATTTATGACATGATACAAAATTTACATTGTATTAAAAAATATCTCAAAATCATATTTCACGTCAAAATTTGTTTTTTAATTCTATATTCTTCAAAACGTTATTTTTTTAAACAATAATACCAAATCAGTTTTGAACGCGCAAAAATTTTTCTGAAAAAACTAATTTCGTAATTAATAGTTTCGACGATTTGTTGTCTTGATATTTTTACAAAAAAATGAAATGTTACAAATTTGAAGTTTGTGACGCCTTTATTATTTTCGTTCACGAAGCAAATAAATTATGTCACAAAGAGTAATTAGCTGTTAATGATTCAATTTGGAAATTGAAGAATTTTAAGTTCAAGTTCTTAACTAATTTGAAAGTCGTTCTGAAACGCCATCAGAGCAAAACATATTACAATAGTACGTGAAATCCGTTTTCAAATAATAATTCACTGTATCGTTTAAAGACGTTTCCCATTGCGATAATTTAATTTTTTTTAATTAAAATCAACCCCTTGATTAAGCGATAAATTACCTTGATTATTTTCTGTCCACTCTTTAACGCAAAAGTACCATCAGCACTGAATTTATGCAACAGTGCAAGAAACGAGAAGAATTTAATCATAATTTATAGATCTTGGTATTATAATTAATGAAATTGTGAGTTTCAAAGCACCAACCAAGTACTTGTAGGTTCATGAGATTTTATGGAAATCAATAGATTCCATAGAAGTGCTCGAAGGTCAGGCAAAGTTCCCACTGAAATATGTTCAAGTTAGAAATTTTTCCAGAAAGCGGAATTTTTATCATTAGAAAGATCTGAGAAATATTTTTTTATCGTTAGAAAGATTGAAATTAATTTTTAAAATTATTACATTATTTTTTTAATTATCAAATTTTTTTGGTCACTGAAAAATTCTTTGTAATTATCATCAAAAAGAAGAAAAACATTTTTTATTCTTCAGATTTAGCGTTAACTGTAATTATTTCTATCCCTAAAAATGTTCTTTTCCTATTTCTCTTCTTTTCTTTTTTAATTTTCATTGGAAAGATGGAAAATATTTTTTTGTAATCGTCACTGATGTGGCAAGTAATGTAATTGAAAACACGCAAAATATTTACTTCTAACCATTATTAGAATGATGTCATCAAATTGTCATTAATTATCTCAAAAAAAAGACTAAAAAGACTAAAAAGACTAAAAGACTAAAAAGACCCAATATAATTTTTTCTGATCGTATTTTTTTCTAAATTTATACACTTTTAAAATTATTATAAAATATTTTTCAGTTTCTTATATTATCTTTTACAACATTATAAAAAAGCATTATCACTTATTTTATTACAGCTCTTAATTATTGTCGTAAAAATTTCAAAATATTTTTTAATAGCTCTCATTAAGAACTTGTCCAAATAATTCTTCCAAATCGCTTGCCAAAGAAGTTTAAATCATAAAAAATGTTACGAGTTAAAGAACGTAATTAAAGCAAGAATATAACTTTGTTTACAAATGTTATTTTAAGAGGAAAAGTAAAAAATGACTTTCTTATAAGAGATTTAACTTTATATTATTTAACTTTTATATTATTTAACTTTTATATTATTTAACTTTTATATTTTAAATTTACATTACTTATTTTTCAATTACATCCACTTGAAGGTATCTTCAATGTTTTTAACCCAATAAAAAGTTTACAATCTATTTAAACTAATCCCGACAGTTGAAACTCAATACTTCCTTTTGCTTTTTCCATAAATTAAAGAATTGTAGAATTATTTGTTAATTCGTATTTATAAACAAATATACAAACAAAGATATGATCATAGAAATAAATAATCGTCTTTAACTGTTATCGTTTTCATTTTGAACTTCTCCGCGATCGGAAACGATTCCTAATGATTGGAACGATCAATAACGGTTTAGGATGATCAATAACTATTTTAAAAAATCATTTCAATCTTGTCGACACGATTAACAATCAAAAACGTTAAAGATTTTAATTGGTTTCAATCACAGTCAATCGATTATTTCTATACAAAAAAATATAACCGAAATTTAAACTGAACAGAATAAAATTAACGTTAATCAAACGTTTGAAAAAAATTCTAAGTATTTCAAAATTGAAGTCAGGAGTTTTAAACTCGAATGTAGATTTTTTAAATTCGAATGTGGAAATCTAAAATTCGAATGTGGGAATCTAATATTCGAATGTAGGAATCTAGAATTCGAATGTAGGATATTTAAACTCGAATGTAGAATCTGTAAATTCGAATCTAGGAACTTTAAATTCGAACGTACGACTTTTTAAATTCGATAATCTTTTTGGAGCAAAGAGCATCTACTCAACATTCCATCCAATTTTATAATCATCTAGCAACCAGATTTCTATTTTACAGATTTACTCTCTCAACCGATTTCTCTTGAATTTTTTCCCTCGAAAGTACATATTTTTTTTTTCCAAGATTGAAACAATACCAAAGACGATTGGTTTTCCGATGTGCTTTTCCTTTCTTGACGATATCCTTTTTCGAATTTGCGCAAAAACTTGGTCAATAATGGACTTTTTACGTGAATGAGTCTCGGTAACTATCCTCTTGTGGTATCGATTATAATCCAGATTGATTTCCTTATGGTGGAAAGATTTGAAGGAGGGCAACGACTCAGGTCATCGAGAAATCATTTCCATAAATACCTTGACAGCAGCAGCAGCAACAGCAGCGAGTTTCACTCCAGCACGTACGTCAGTCTGCAGATATGGGCACCACGTCGATCCTTGAATTTTTCCGGGCGTGGGTCTCTTTTATCGCTCACGCATTCATCACCTCCGATCACTGTTTTGATCACTTAAATAAATCAACTCAAACAAGCACAGAATTAATAAAGCAATTTCTCGAAAATCACGGGACAAGAATCACGAGACGTCACTTATTTATTTACCTCTATTTACAATAAACGTGGAACAGAACCGCGATTTCGGTGGTGGACCTAAGTCCCGCACATCCTCGACTGGAAATACCTGAGCCACTCTTGCCGAACTCCCTCCTCGAGAATCTACCTGTTCGGCTCTCACAAACCTCCAGGTAGGAGGCCCCTGATTGGCCAAGTAACCGGGGCCCCAAACGGAATCAACGGACTCGAGTACCTTCGTGGAGAACCCAGTAGTGTAGCAATTTCTGGTACCTGGTTACCCTGAGAGTTAGAAAATTCTTACAAACTTTCACTCAGCAAAGTGCTCACCTTCAGTCAAGACGTCGCACCTGGACAGAAATTATAACGCAAGGTCGAATCCCAGTTTAATCGCACTAAAAACGTAATCTTCAAAATTTACTTCTTTTTTCAGATTAGATTCAAAATTGAAGAAGACAGTTGAGAAGATTTGGATACCTGGAGATTGGACTGGATTGAAGAAATCTTAACTTGAATTATCTTCTTTCCAACTTAGAAGTTTGGTTTGTTTAATTTTTTTGATTCGACTGTTGTTTTGGCATAAAGGAATTAATGTGGGTTTGATAATTCTGGAAGTGAGGAAAATGGAATTAACTTTCTGGATCTGATAATAGGGAAGATGTTTGAGGAAGAACCATCTTCTTCGTCTTTACAACCACCATCTTTAGATTGTCAATTACTTTTCAAATCATCCAATTCAAGAAAAAAAGAATGTTGATTTTAATGTTTGCTTTCTAACTTTGAATAAGTGAAGTTTCGATGAATTGAAGTCATAACTTGTTCGAAACTCGTTCTTTATTTTGATAAATGGATTTTCCACTCATTTTTTAGTGCTTTTGCACATATTTTTGGTTGTATACAATTATTCTGAGTTATGTGCAATTATTTTGAATTTTATTCAATGATTTTGAGTCACATATAATGATTTTGAGTTATATTCAATTATTTTGAGTCAAACATAAAGATTTTGAGCTATATTCAATTATTTTGAGTGATTTTTGCACATATTTTGAGTTGTGTACAATTATTTTGAGTCACATACAATGACTTTAAGTTATATTCAATTATTTTGAGTCACTTACAATGATTTTGAGTTATATTCCATTATTTTGAGTCGGGTACAATTACTTTGAGTTTTATTCAATAATTTTGAGTCACACATAATGATTTTGAGTTACATATAATGATTTAGAGTTATCTAACAACATTAATTGGTACATAGTTAAATTTTACCAGAATATGTTCATCCCCAGAGCTGTTGATGTCCAGAATTTTTTCAGTTTTCAATTTCTCAAATAATTAATAGGTACAATTAGTTGTCATTAATTAATATAATTACTTGACATTAATTAATAAACATTTTCTGACATGCATCAGAATATTATTTAACCTCCACTATTTATTTTCAAGCGTTCAAAGTTAAAATAATTTACTAGTGGCCCCAGCATAGAATGTTTTATTCGTAATTGTTATTATATATTTTTTTCTCTTTTAAATCTAAACACATGAATATGTTGATGTGAACCAGAAAATTTAGGCGTGTCTTTTGCGAATATATGAACCTTTCACAAATAACAGGCATGAAGAATTTTTCTCATCGTATTATATGAGAAACACACCTGTTATTCATAACTCGCGTTGGAGGAAATTTAAATACTTTATACAATACGCAAGGCAAAAGGTAATGAAAACAATAAGAGATAAATTATTGCAACATTACTTCAGATATAAATAAGTCGTATCCCTAGTTTGGACAAATTTTCATCTCCTTTAAATTACATCTTATTTAAATTACAGCTTCTTTAAATTACATCTCTAAATTACATCTCTAAATTACATCCTCTTTAAATTATATCTTCTTCAAATTACATACCCTTTATCTATAATTAAAAATCTCAGTTGAAAAACAAATTTTTGTCAAATCAACAAATAGTCCAGATATAAAAAACAGTTAATCAAAAATCAAAAAGTTACATGAAATTTTTCTTTTCAAAAAAAGATAAACTAATTATTTTTCTGGATAAGTAAGGGTGGTTTATGAACGGCCCCTAAATTAAATAGTATTAATTTCTTTGTCTGAAAAAGGAATTAAATGGCAAAAGTAACAACTGTATTTTTACAGAAAAGAACATTTTATTGAACTTTTTATCGTAGAAATTAAAAATCCAAGTTTTCTGTCGAAAAACAAGAGCGTAAGAGGCAATAATAATTGATATTTAATCTATTCATTTGGCTGTTGATAATAAATTATTTTTTCTGAAGTGTACACAGTTTAAGACAGACACATGAGCGAGAGATAGAAAAAGAAAATTCTAATAATTCGAACTATTAACATTGCCTACTATTTACACATCATTCTCATAATCCTTGGGATTTTTGCGTTGACTTTCTTTATATGTTTTCTCGCCCCAATCGTAAACTAAGTAGCCCATAATGAAAGCTGAAATAAACAAATTAGCATTTAATTCCATTGCTTTAAACTTAAAGTACTTTTGATTTTACTACCAACGAATTATTGTTGTACAATGAAAAATATGTTTGTAACAATAAAAAATATGCTTATAACAATAAAAAATATGCTTATAACAATAAAAAATATGCTTATAACAATAAAAAATATGCTTATAACAATAAAAAGTTTTTTTATAACAAAAAATTAAATTTTAATGTGTATAAAATATTTTTTACACCCAAATATAAAGTGGAGCAAATATAAATTTTAAATAATGCAGATTTAATTCTTTTCCAAATACAAGATTAAACAATATTCACTAAAAACGTGTTTCATACAAAATAAAACTTTAATTTTGTAAATTAAAAATAAATTCTAAATTTTTTAGCTTTCAAAAAATAAAATTTAATTTATAATTTTAATTTACAAAATTAAAGTTTTGTTTAAACTATTTTTTAAATATTTATTTATGGAAAATTGAAGAAAATAATGATTAAAACTTACGTGGTCCTACACGGAAAACATTTTCATAAATTCTACGAGCTACGTTGTATAATCCTGGATTTATCATACCAGCGAAAGCTTTTTGCTCCATGGGACTCAATCTGTAGAAAACTACACCTCGAATATAATGAAGATTTCCAAAAGCTTTACCCATTTTGACTGGAGCTAAAAAAATTCCTGTTGTTAAAATATATAAAACGAATCTCTCTTACATAACCTAAAATTCTAGCCAATGAATTATAAAAAATTATGTGAACAAACTGACATAACATCAACAATAATAAAAGTTTGAATAAAATATATGTGACAAAACATAAAAAAATACATCTACATTAAGATTCTATTATTATTTTTGTAAAATCAAGGAAACTTCAGTGTGGAAACTGTACATGGGAAAAAGTCAATTTTCTATTCAAACTCAATGAAGAATTTGATTTATATGCTAAATTAAATTGAAAAAGAAAATTGTAAAGCAGTGGCACATTAAAATTTAAGACTTTAGATAGCTAAGGGCTAAAAAATACATTTAAAATATGAATTATAAAACTTACGTAAGTTCAGCCAAAGAAAGTCTCTTAACCTAAAAGTTAGACAGTACTTCAGTAACAGAAATTTCTACTAGATGGCGCCTAAAATTCAAATTTAAATCTTTGCCTTCTCTCTAGTAAAATAATTATTAAAAATACAATATAAATAAAGAAAATACAATATGGTTATTACGAATTTTTAATTACTTTTTGTTTTTGAATGAAAAAAGTTAATGAAACTTTCCTTTAACAATTTTAATGTTCAACTTATGTTTGTGTTCAATAATTTTTGAAATATTTTTCGCACTTTTTTCTACGTTTAAAAAGATTTACACAGAAAATAATGTACATGATAATAATAATGATGATGATAATAATAATAATAATAATAATAATAATAATAATAGTAATAATAATAATAACAACAATGATAATAGCAAAAAGAATAATTGACAGGAATTTAGTATTCAGTGGCAGGCGCATAAAAAATGTTTTGTAAACAATTTATTATCTTTTATTTAAAATAAGTAATTTGTCACTTATTATTAAAACTTAACGATTAAACGCAATATAAACACATTTTATTTTATAAACAGCAAATAATTTTATATATACACAGCATATGTATATTAAAAATCTGCACAACTCAATTGAATATGAATATTGATCTTCGGAAGCATAATAATCATTTTCTTATCGAACGACTCGTTTAATCGTGAATGTGTCTTCACAGGGAAACAGTGGTGGGTATTTTTTAAAAATCTCGAATAAATTCAGTGGAATTCTCACGTGTGAAAAATTTGAAATCTACGTCTTGAAAACGTGCTTTTATCACATTAAACCAATCCTTTCGAAATTTCTTCTGAAATCTAGAAAATTGTCAAAAGAATTTTTTTCAATACCACAAAGAAAATGCCATTTTTCAAAAACGTAGATTTAAAAGTAATTTTCTCTATTTTCACGATTTCTGTAAAAAATTTGTAATATAGTTCCACCGTGTTTTCAGTCTACACGTTTTCCCTGTATTTCTCTACTATCCGTAGACGTTTTGACACAATAAATTTTTCTATTCTTCGTTAACGTTTTTTTTCTAATATTGTAGCGCCTAGACATCGAGGCAAATTTCTATACGCCAACATCTGGCAATAAATGCGTTTCATTTTCTATTTACCTTTTTCCATCTTTCGTGCTTTTTTCTCTTTTTTTTCGTTTTTATATATTGTTTTTCTTTTTTCGATGATTTATTGCCGGTCAGATGAAAAAGTCGTGATTGTTTCGAAAATGTTGAGATGAAACGAAAAAGGAAGACTTAATAATGAATTTGCAAAATTTTTTGATTCGATTTTTTTCACCTGATGTGATGCGATGGGAAAAAATGTATGAATGATTGTTCCTTTCTCTTCTTTTCTTCCTTGCTTGATTATGCTTAATATTACACATTAATTAGCCTAGAGCAATTGACTTTATAGAGGAATCATTTTTTGCACAGCACAGAGCAATGTCGTTATAATTAGCAACGACTGCTCTTCAATAAGTCTTTTCGACGAAGAAGGAATCACCGGAGCTGGAATTACCTGAACTGAAAAATAATTTTCAATATTATCATTTTTATAAACAAAATTAAAACATATTAATATTTAATATTAAATATTATTAATATTTTAACCAAAGATAAAGATATTATAACTATAAAGGTATAAAGGCAATATTTTATGATTATCTTGATGTTTATTATTAAAATTATTTGATACTAAATTTATTATTACATTTTTCTTTACTTTTCATACAACAGTATTATTACACGGGATTATTTTTCATTCCTTCTGATTGAAATTTTTTGTTTTTTATTTCAAACAATGAGAAAAAAAATTATCTTACCGACTTCAATTGCTGACATCTCGTCAGCAAATTTTTCGTGTTGATTGAATTCTGGAATAGTACCACGACAGGATATTCTTAACTCATTATTTTCATCAACTAATGATTCGGTAATTTTTGTCTTTATGTAAATGTCGGACGACATCAGATTGTTTTTGTGATGCTGATATGGGTATCTGATCACGTCATTAAAGTTTATCTGGAATTTAAAAACAGCATAAATGAAATTAGAATCATTTAATAATAAAAATGACATATAAATATCTCGTAAAATTAGTCACCGGTTTTTTATTAATAGACCACGTTAAAAAAGGAACCGGAAATGCAGGCGAAGAAGAGCAATTTCCTTCTAAAAATTCGCCCATGACAAATAACGTTTTATCCAAAGATATTATTGGCTTTCCAGATTGTGGTACTGAAAAATTAATGGTCAGAAAAAATTAGCGCATATTTATACAAATAAAATAATATTCGTAAAAATGAAATAATATTCGTAAAAATAAAATAATATTCGTAAAAATAAAATAATATTCGTAAAAATAAAATAATATTCGTAAAAACAAAATAATATTTACAAAATTAAATTACATAACTAATAATCACAAAACTAATTTTAATAAAACTAAACTGATATTCATAAAAATAATTAGTGATATAAAAATTGTCAGTAAAAAATAATAAAGAAAACATGGTTTTTGAAAATTATTGCAAAAATTGTAAATAACTTTTAATTAACAATAAATAAAATATCGAAATAGTAATAAAAGGGCAAAAAATAGCAATAAAACGGAAAATAATTAAAATGTGTAAATAATATAAATAAAAATAAAATAAATAAAAATAAATAAATAAAAATAAATAAATGAAAATAAAGTAAAATAAAGTAAAATAGACAAAAATAAAATAATCGAAAATTGTAATTTAAAATAGACGTGAAAGCATACCTATTACTTCTAATTTTTCCTGCTTAGATTCTGTTTCAAAAATTGGAGATAAAGTGGAAACTTCACAGGAATATAATCCAGAATCCGAGAAAGTGACCTTTTTCAATGTGATTGTCTTGCCATCAGACGAATGCTGAAAAATTGAGATTAAAAATTATTTAACAAGAGTATCATAAAATATTGATTGGAACATTGAACAGTATGCGACAAATAAAACGCGAATTAAAGACGAGGTCGCGGGAGTTTCCTTTATTTAAGAATAAAATATTGAAAAAGTTTTTAAAACTAGAACAAATGTACATTTTATATAAATATTGATTAAATCTGAAACACCTGGGCTTAAATGTCACGAAGAAAAGTTTAGATTACACTTCACTAGACTAGTGAAACTCTTATAAAAATAGTCACCCTTTATTTTCCACAGACCTACTTACACTTTTTTTCTAAATGAGAATAAGAGAAACTTCCTTAAAACTTTAACTCACTTTAATTAAAATTTTATTTCTCGACAATTCAACTTTATGTTTCCTTTTGTCGTTTACTCGAAAATGTCAATAGATTGGTTCTTTTTTCTTCAGAGAAAATCGACACTAAAATTTTCTACAGAAATTTTTCAGTGGAAATTTTGTATACTTTAATTTCCATATGGAAAATTCGTGTAATTTCTATACTCACAAAGTATACTTTGATTTTTTAAAATTTTGTACAAATTCTAAACAGAAAATTTGTATACTTCAATTTCTGTAAAATTTGTACTTGAATTTTATATACAAAAATGTGATAATGTAAAATTGTAACGAATTTCTAATTATTTACATGAAATTTTCATGAAAAGTTTAAATCAATTTTTTTTCGAATTTCATGGTTACATCGATAAAATAATTTTACGAATGTAACTTTTAAAAGAAGATCGAGTTGTTTTAATTTAAATGATTGAATGTAAAATTTACATACCTCGAGATTGTTAATATCCTTCGTTATAATGAACGGTGGACTTCTATCACTTATATATTCGAGTATTTTGATATTGTCCTTAAGAAAATCCACCTTTCGAAGATTGCTTTCGTCAGAAACATTATGGTTACAAGTCAGAGTTACATCAGTGTGATATTTTACATAATGCGGCGCAACAAGCTGTACATGCAGCGTACAAGATGCATCTGCAAATCAAAATCGATAGTTCAATATCAAAAAAGAAATTGAAATAATATAGAAATAAAAATTGACGAATGTCCAAAACAGTCGTTGATGAACATTAATAATAAAAAATATAAATTCAATGTCTGGAATTTAATTTCAGTCTCCTGATTAATTTATGCATTTTTTAGAATTAGATATTTTAAATAATATTAAATAGGCCTTTTTTTCTGATGTTTATAAATTTATGATAGCTCTAGAAATTTTTAATTAGAAAATATGAGAGAATGAGGGTAAAATTAGTTTGCGAGAAAAATACGTATAATAATAATAATAATAATAATAATAATAATATAATATATATAATAATCGCTAAAAGTGTTAGATTTGAATTTTTAAACTCTATTTTCAACATTTACATATATTCTTTATTTTATAACGTTATTTATTTTTTATCCTTTTCTATATATTCTTCAGTTTTTTTATCAGTTTCGGCACAGGAATATATAACAAAGATTAATATAAATTTTAAACAGAAAGATGAAATATCGATTTTCCCGTGTTTAAATTAATATTATGAATAATAAATATTATATATGTATATAGGGTGCCTCGAGGACGCGAAAAGAGTTACAATAAATTAAAGATTTTGTACGAATAATTAAAGATAGTTGGAATTTGTATTTGTGTGCAATGTAAAAGAAGCATTATGCTCTCTAAATATATAGAAGTATAACTATTGACTAGTTTTTCAATTTTATTGTATAAGCAAGTGTCAATGTTTCAACGATAAATGATAACAGCTTGTTTCAATAGTAGAAAAAGAATACAAACAAAAATAGAAAGACAAAAAGAAGAAATAGAAAAGGAATAAAAGGAAAAATAAAAGATGGAATAAGTCAAGATTCAAAGAAAGAATAATATAAATAATAGAAAAGAATATTTTTCAAATAATTGAAAAATAAAAGAATGACTAAAAGAAGAAATAGAAAAATAACAGAAACGAGACGTACAAAAAATAAAATGAATTATATAAACTAATGGAGCAGTATAAAAGAAAGAAAATAAATTATTGGAATTAATTAACTTTAATATTTTTTAGAAATAAAAGTACTACTTTAATTTCTTTTTGAAGATTGCTTTTTTTGGTATTTAGTTGTCTATTGTTTTATCTGAAATTTACATGTCTTGTTTTAAATTTAGCGCACTTGGTTTCAAATTTAGCTTGCTTGCTTTTATATTTAGTTTGATTGCTTTTAAACTAGATGTCAAATTAAATTTACAACAACTTAAATTAATAAACAGTTGATAAAATTCGTTTCTTAATTAAATTTAAGAAAATTGAACAAAAACTTGAATAATATTGTATCAGCGTATAATTAGGTTTCTGTAATAATTCCGATAAATCCATACTTTTCAAACGCGAAAAAAAGTGATTTTTCTTCATTTATGTTAAGTACCATAAAGTAAAAATTCAATTAAAATTCTATAAACTTATTCATATTAAGATTTTCCGAGGAAACTTTTTTCTGCAAAATATTTCAAATGTGAAACCGAAGATTTTTCCAAGAATTATAATGATTATTTCAATTCCGCATATATTTCTTATTCATCTTTTTACGCAAAATTTACAAATAGTAAAAAAATATACCTCGAAAGACACAAAATAATAAAAATATATACAGTACAAAAAAGGCAAAAACGACGAAATAAATTAGAAAAATATTTTCAAAATCAAATATTAAAAATGTGTTAAAAAATTACGCAATTAATCGTTTGTATTAAATTTAATAATTGAACTTACTTCAGTTTACATTTAATCTGAATTCAATTTTCAAAATTCGTAATTTCTAATTACAAGATTATTTTAAAATTGTTTATTTTTAAATATCAAGTAATTCACACCGTAGAAAAATGATTAATGGATTATATTAATCTGATTAAATTACAATTCGTCTAACTAGATTAAATATAGATTACAAAAATAGAATTGCTATATTGTACGTTATCTGAATATAAATTGATATCTGAATGCATTAATTATTTACACAGAAACAACAAGCTATTCGTTCCATCCACTTTGTTTTAAATATTAATACAAATAAAATCATAAATAGAAAAAATGAAAGTTTTATCAATTTTATGAAACAGTAATATTTTTCTCCTAATGTTTTCTTCAATATCTGCCATCACCTTGTTGACAGAATTAACAAAGTCACGCGAGAAAAAATTATGAATCAGAAATTATAGATACCATCTTTTTTAAAAATGTTACATTTTACAGCACGACTCTTAATTCAATTTTTATTCAACAACCCCCGACAGTTTAAAAATCGATACTGTATTAAACATTTTCTGAATATCAGAAGCCAATTCAAATACGTTTTTCTCTATAGAAGCGGAAAATTTTATAAATCATGAAAGACATTCTCATATAACAATTTTGAATGATAGAAATAAATAATAATAAATATTATAAATGAATAAATAATGAATATTAAAAATGAATAAATAATAAATATTACAAATAAATAAATAATAAATATTACAAATGAATAAACAATAAATATTACAAATGAATAAACAATAAATATTACAAATGAATAAACAATAAATATTACAAATGAATAAATAATAAATATTTTTTGAACTATAAGAAATTACCGAGTGATAAATTCATAATTATAATAAATAAATATTATAAATGAATAAATAATATAAATAAATCAATCAATTAATAATCAACATATTTACTATACCAGCTTTTCTATCTAAAAATAAAAGAAAAGTGTAAAATAATGTTTCAAATGTGCAGCGAAAATAATTACTGAGTTATTGGTTTTTGAGGTTGAATTTAAGATGAAAGTTAAAAGGCAGACGAACTCATCAAGGGTTCGTTAATAAATTACAAGTGTGATGAGACCTTTAACAGTAAATAATGTGAGCTACCCTGTTGCTGAGAGGCGTTACTATTTATCGATTACAGAAATCGTGTTACTTGGTCATAAATATTGATATAAGTCCATAAAAAATTTTATAGGACATTTTTTTTTTAAAAAAGGTAGAAAATTTTATAGTATTTGAGATTTCTCATAAATACAAAATAGCACGCAATTTCTTTTAAAATAATATCCTGTCATCTCAAAATAACAAATTCGAATCAAACAGATAATAAATACGAATTGGTTTATTATTTAAATTAATAAGTTGTTTCATAATCATTTAGTGTTAAATTATTTATTTGATTATTAATTTATAGCTTCGTCTTAGAGGAAATGCGCTCCAAAGAAAGGGACCTTAGAAGAAGAAAAATTTAGGTTATGTTTGAAGATAGTTTCGATTAAAGCTTCCTTTTTAATTATTTGCAGTCGAAAACAGTTTTTCTTGATAGTAGTATTATTCATAAAACACTGCTTTCGATTGTAAAGAGTTAAAAATGAATCTTTAATCAAGTTTAACTATAATCAAACACAACCTATAATCGTTTGCTTCTAAGGTCCCTTTCTTCGGAGCACGGCTAATATCATTATTATTAACACAAATTTCAATAGTAATACAATTTTCAAATTTCATTATAAAATGAACGTTAAACTATAAATTTCAAATCTGAAGTTATTTCAAAACTGACAGTTATTTTATCTTGAAACGAGAGAAAAAAATGTAAACATTTTAAAAGAGAATATTTAATGGATTCACGCATTTCTATTATTATACTGGGGGAGGAAATTTCTTTCTCTCGTATAATAATGAAAACAATGAATCCATTGTACTCTATTAAATTATCCTAGTACAACTCATGTTTTTAATTTAACAGAAAAGTTCCTTTTTCAATATACTTTACAGACATTAAATACATTTTACGGAAATTTATGTACAATTTTTGTTGATTAAGGAATAATAAATTAGTGTACTTAGAGGTACTTTAATTATAAAAGAACATTCATGTTATAGACATTAATAATATAAACATTAATAACAAAAATTAATGATATAAACATTAATAACAAAAACATTAGTGATATAAAAATTAATAACAAAAATTAATGATATAAACATTAATAACAAAAACATTAGTGATATAAACATTAATAACATAAACATTAGTGATATAAACATTAATAACATAAACATTAAGGATATAAACATTACTTTTTATAACTTTAATGTATTTGTATTAATAAAAGAGTAAACAACAAAATTAATGAAGTTAAGTAATCACGTGAATTGCATATAAATTATTCAATAGTACAGTTAAACAATTTAAATTACGTTACATCGAATTGAATGTAACGCGCCCCGAATAAAAAGACCTAATAAATCGCAATTTTACAGAAGGAAGAAAAAAGCTCCCGAGCCATTGTATTAGATTGTGTACAAATCGCTGAAGATTAAATTACTATTACTCGGATAAATAATTTATTTAACGCTTCATAAATATTTGATATAGAAATTTGCTTTCTTTGCGGATAATTAAAAAGCGATCATTTATTAAACAAAAAACCTTCATAATCAATAATCGTATTCATAATCTTCTTCAATCAATAATTTTAAAGTCAAATTTTTGCTCCTTAGGTACCATTTCTACAAATATTATTTTTAATGTTTTCGTAAAATTTACTGTTACTTGAAATCTGTGAAAAATCATATGCAACATATATATGCAAGAAAAATCTCTAATGTATAATTAATCTTCGTAATACATTTATGATGCGATTTAAAGAAAGGGACCTAAGAAGCATCATGGCATTTTATAAAAGAAATAAAAGGAATAATAAGGGGAATATGTAAGGGGGATTGATTTGATGAAATAGTCGTCCATCAATTCAAATGAATGCAAAATTTCTAACAATAAAAAAGGTAGGTACTAAAAGATAGAAAAATTTCAATACATACAGCGTTACTTAACATTTTTTAATTGCTATACATATAATTGTCATTTATTTGTAAAGTTGTTAAAATTATAAGATGACTTCCTACTGTTTTTAAAAATATCATTTGACGTAAAGTACCAGATTATTTCCGGGTAAGTAGTCACCCTGTTAAAGTAAAAATAACGAGCTTTTTTTCTCTTTCAATGAAAAAAGAATCTGTCAAAAAATCAGTATGAATAGCTGCTGAGCTTTAATTTACTTTTATTTAGCTTTTACGTTTATTTAATTACACAGCCCCACAAACAAAAATAATTTTTTTTTCGATAGACCAGACTATTTCTGCTATTGCAGAAATTGCAGGTAGCTGAATCCGAATTAGAGGTAAGAATTCAAAAGCTATTTCGCGTTTTCTTTCTAGCCTCAAAAAACAAGAAATTTGAGTTTAAATTATTGTAGAATTTGTAAAAACTATAGAAAAAATGCAAAACTTACACTAATGTAATCTTTAAAGTATTACCTTTAATTTAAGCCCAGAAAACTTAAAAAATATTCAGTGGTTCCCGAGATATGACTCCAAACGACCGCGCATGTAAATCGGCCAAAGCCATTATTTTCAGATACAATCTCAATTTGGCCGATTTACATGCGCGGACGTTTGGAGTCATATCTCGGGAACTACTTAATATTCTTTAAGTTTTCTGGGCTTAAATTAAAGATAATACTTCAATTATTACTTTAGTGTTAGTTTTGTATTTTTATAATAGTTTTTACAAATTCTACAACAATTTAAACTTAAATTTCTTGTTTTTTGAGGTTAGAAAAAAAACGCGAACTAACTTTTGAATTCTGACCTCGGATTCAGATTCAGCGACCCAAAATACGTAAGAAATGACTAGACTGATCTGTCGGACAAAAAAATTTTTTATTTTGTGATGCAGTCTTATTAGAATCATCATTAGTTCTTCGCTAATTCAGACCCAGCAATAACTATTAAACAGAATTCAAAGAAACAAATGGAATCAATCATCAAATGGTAAAAATTAATCACAATTTCAAGCATCTCTTTCACTCGTTCAATTGAAGATAAACGATTCCGTGCAACTTGACAGAGAAAATCATCATTTAACTCTTTCTTTTTCATTCCCCTCGTCACTTTTAACACGTACTCTAGAATTTCATTCAGTTTCTCGGTAACAATAAGTGAAAAAGGGTGGGAGTATGAGCGTATCGCAAACTAGCTTGCAATCCGTCTACCTGCATTTCCGTTACTCATGTGGGTGTTTTGGACGTAAAACGAGACGAGAGGGAGTGATTCAAAATTATATGTGTGAGTGTGGGCGAGATCGGAGACAGGGTGAAATTGCATATAGTTATAATGAGCGGAAAAGATCGAGACTTACATGAAAGTAACTGTAAAATATAGTATATGACGAGGATTTTTCTCCAATCTGCTTGTTGACGCGGCATTATTCTAATATTTTCTTGAATTGACGATTTAAACTGTAGGTACTTGACTACGTAATTTAATTTTATTAAAAATGTGCGACTATTTTATACAGTGTGTGCCTTTAAACTACACAACTCCGTGCCGAGTCGGCGCTACAACTGGAACTAGCTTTTCGATCGCTTTGGCTCCACCACCCCTATCACAGGGATGAATGAGATCTAGAGTGGAAACTTGGAACTTGAAACAACCCTTGGAAAATGGCCTTTGAGCGCCATCTCCTGCAAAAAGGATATCAGGACCTTTAAAAAGGAGCCCTCCATTGTCAACCAGAGTCTCCGATATCCGCTTCTTAAGGACACATCCTATTGACTTTCCATTCTTCAAACGGTTCACATATAGTAACCTACATGCGCAACACTTCAATTACAACAAATTTTTCTACAATTTTTTTCAATATACACATTTTATAACTAACTATATATTATATCATGTATATAAACTATAATATCGTGAAAATCAACGAAATTATTTTCTTTGAATTCTTCTGTTCAACGACAATATTTTATAATCAACATTTGAAAAATAACATTATATTATCCACATTTGCAACAAAAAGAAATTATAACAGCTTTTTACTATGAGGAATTCTAGATCTGCATACTTTAGGAATCGCTCCTAGTCTAAATAGGAATGATTCTTTTACTATTCAGAAATGATTGCAAGATTATTTAGAACTAATTGCTTTATGCTTAGCAATCATTCTCAGACTGTTTAGGAATCATTACTAGACTGTTTATAAATAATTGCCAAAATGCTCAATAGTAATTCTTATACTAATTAGAAATCATTCTCAGACTGTTTATAAATAATTGCCAAAATGCTCAATAGTAATTCTTATACTAATTAGAAATCATTCTCAGACTGTTTAGAAATAATTCCTGGTCTATTTAGTAATTATTTCTAGACTGTTTAGAAATAATTGCTAAGAAGGTTTAGGAATCATTATCAGACTGTTTACGAATTATTACTAGATTGGTTAGAAATAAATACCAAAATGCTCAAGAATCATTCTCATACTGATTAGAAATCATTCCTAGACTAATTAGTAATCATTCCTAGACTAATTAGTAATCATTCCTAGACTAATTAGTAATCATTCCTAGACTGTTAGAAATAATTGCTAGAATGCTTAGGAATCATTCTCAGGCAAGAATCATTACTAGACTGATAAGAAATAATTGCCAGAATGCTTAGTAATCATTCTTGAACTGTTTAGTAATAATTCCTAAACTGTTTAGAAATAATTGCTAGTATGCTTAGGAATCATTTTCAGACAGATTCGGTTTAAGTCTCAGACTGTTTGGGAATAATTCCTAGACCGATTAAGAATCATTCCCATACTGCTTCGGAATCGTTCCTATACTGTTTAGGAAAAAATCTTAATACTGTTTAAGAATGATTCTTAAACGCTAAAGATAGGAATGCTATATAAATAGAAGCAAAATAAAAGTTTACTAATCAATATTGGTTTGCCGATTCGATTCCTTTACACGTGGAGTGTAAATTTTTAGACAAAAAGTTTATTATTTTAATGTTAATAAACCAAAAGCAACAAATGTTGAAGTCATCAATTTTATATTAACAAAGCATTTCGATGAAATTGTACGCCCTGAAGAGGAGGTCTTACTGACTTCGAAAAGTTGACGTGGTGTTTTCAATAAATTAATTATTATTGTCTGAAGCTATCGTTTTTTTTAATGTGTAAAATTTTAAAAACGCATATTTTAAGAATAAAAAAAGTACTTCAACTGTTTGATTAGATATTTTTAAAAATCCCATTATTCCGTTTTAGATATCAGTGATTATATAATAACCATATAAAATTTTATAAAAATCGGTCAATGCGTCATTTGGATATACCTTGACGACAAAAAGCATGACATTTCAGATAAAAATGAGTCTATATATCTCAACTAATTCAATAAAAGAGGCTATTATTCAACATATATTGAAGTTTACAAAAAAAAAACCTGAAACTGTGAGTATATTTTTTCCGACAAGATTTACAGCTGGATTGCAAAATTGATTAATTTTTTGCACCAGGTTGTTAGTATTGTCTAGGGAAATAAACAGGAGCTTTTGAAACTACGAAAATGTTGAAAAGTTACATGTAGATTTTTAACATTTTTCAGATCCAATGAATCTATTTATGATGGGCAACTAATTAAACCCAGTAACTCATATTTTAGTAAAAATGTAAATTTTAAAAATATACTTACTAGTTAAAAATTAATATTAAATGTTTCAATAAAGACAATAATAGACATAAACCGATAATTCAATAATTCTGATTTAGACTCGAAAAAAAATCCGTTTCGTTTGAATTGCAAATTAACATTCAATTTACAAATCAATAAAAAATATTTTCAGAAAATTTATTTTCTAAAAAAAGCTTTAGTTAAAGAAACAATATTTTGAAAAACCTGATATTTTTATTATTTATGTAAATAACTGTACTCGCTTGTTAGATTAGATATTAGTAAAAATTATTTAATACGTTTGTATACATAATACCTTTTATTTAGAACCAAAAAAGTAACTGAAAAAGAGATTATTATTTGAAATCAGTGAATATAAAAAATTAACTATGTATATTGAAATAGCAAATTTTAAAATATTTAGAATAATTAGAAAATTCTGCACTGAAAATCCCATTATAATCCGCCAAGAAAGAAGAATTTTAAACATTTTACATTGTTTTAATTAAAATGCAAAAAAGATTAAAATAAAATCTTGCGTGGTATTTAAAAGATGAGTAAGAACTTAAAAAGAGGAAACCATCCTTAAAAACACCCCTTAAGGCGTTTGAATACGTTCTTTCGACTTCTTTTATTTTAACAAGTATTCTTCACTTGAGAAGTGTGCTCTAAATTCTGAAATTTTTTCTATTGCTTACGTTATAATTTAGTAAATTATTACTACTTAGAATACACAAAATTTTTTAGGAAATGTTTATTAAGTTAATAACTCGTTATTTTTCATGTCTGACTATAAATGGGCTTCTACTACTGAGATGTAACTATTTAAATCACCTTACAATAGCTCAAATCTGCAACTTATTATTAAAAACAATATGTACTCAATGAGGAAGCAAAAACAATTATAAATCTCAATTATAATCAGAAAAAAGAGACTAAATTCAATTTGCTCATTTTTGTCGTTTTTATAAGCGTTTATGAAACAAATGTTAAATCGGATGAAAATTTAAAATTATACTTTTTTTGCGAATAGTAAATTTGCACTACTTTATGTTTGACGGAAACTAGTTTAGACTACTGTCCCTCTATTAAAGAAAGTTTCTCATTGTTCACGATTTCATAAATTATTCTCTGAGTTTATTATCTTTTTTTATTTTTTTTAAATTGCATTTTAATTCAATTTTAGAAACATTTCATCTATAATAGTTTGACCATTCAAAATGAATCATTTCAATTACAGAAGCGTATAGAATATTTAGAAGAAACAAGAAAAAACCATTAAGTAAATTTAAATAAAATAACTATTTCACTTTCTTTCAAATAATTATTTTTTTATAAAAATCTAGAACTTTTTCTCCGAGTAGTAAAAGCTATTGGCGAGTTAATAAAATTATTTTAATAATAGTTTTCACGTAAATTTTCACTGATCTCTAAAATTAGACAGAAGAATTTTATCTGAAATAGTGAAAAGCAATAGCTAATTGTTTCAATTACTGCAGTAAAATATTAGCTACTAGAAAAATAGTACATAATAAAATGCGCGTAAGCATTTTGTTTTTACAATGAACAAAAAATATTTAAGGTCGGAAGTGAATAAAAAAAAGGGAATAAAAAAGTTGTGATAGTTTTAATATTATTAAGATTAATAATTTTGTTGTGTAAAAAAAAGGTTGGTAAGTATTTCCAATATTAAAAAATTAAAAATAATTCTAAAAACCAACATTATGCTTTGATTTCAATCAATGAATTTAAAACTAATAAAATATGAATATCTACTCACCAACCAAGGCTGCATTTTTTTAAATGCCAAATGATAATATTTTTCTAGAAAAAATAAATTTCTCATAAATTTTGCCAAATGTTTCAAAAGTTTCTTTTACAATAAGGAGATCTTGAAATCAAGAAAATCAACAGTCTTACAATAAAATTCGATCTATTTATTACAATCCAAATCTGCTTGTACATACACTATTATTTTACTTTGCTGAAGATCAAAATTGTTTTATATCATTATTCTTAAAAACTGAGAATTTACAATTACACGTAATAACTACTTAAGGTATTATTAATAATTTATTTTTCTATTACTAATTAATACCAGTCAAATTTGCGTTACTGATCATTATATAGTAATTTATTCACATTAGCTATTATATTTTATACACCATGAGCGACATACAAGAAATTCGGTTACAACCATTATTGCTAGTTAAAATTTAAAATATATATTTTTTTTATTTTGAAATGATCGAAGATTGAGGAAATGTAGTCAAGTTGGAATTATTGTAGTAGGTTCGTGCATTTTTTACAAACAATGCTGCTGTTGTAATTATTACCTGTTATAGTTGTAATTTCCATTCTTTATTAAACTTTTTTCTAATTATTTACATCTATGTCGCTGTTGCCTTTTGCGGTAAATCCTGCGTTTTTTTCTGTTGCTTCTCTCTCATTCGATCTGCATCTCTGCAATTTTTATTAAAAATTTATTTATTGATACGCTATTTATTTTATAAAATAAATTTATGGTTAAACTAACGAATAGCGACCGCTTCTTTAATTTAAACTATTTTTTAACATTTAGCTTACAGAACAAAAAAAATATATAAATGTAGATGAAGAAATTTAATAAATTTTAGGTTTATTTTTTTTTCTTTTTGACTTTTCTGTCAACAGAAAAGTTGATGACATACATATACTGCCGAACGAAATAAAAACTTACATAAGCTCGACATAGGCAACAATGTTATTTTTCGTACTTACGTAAGTTTTCATTTTGTGCGGCAGTATATTAAATGAAGTTTTATTAAATAAATTTAATTAACTCTTCGTTGTCTCTTTTTTATTATACTTCTGACTCTTTATTTTTCATTTGCTTTTATTTAACATTTATCATTAATTTCTGTCTTGGTTTGTTTACGTATTATAATCTTATATTTTAAATAAAATTGAAGGACTAAATAATTCTAAATACTTATTAAACCATGTGGAATTGTAGAAATTTTGAATATTGGAAGAAAGTGATTTCCAAATGTTTAAAAAGAAGAGAAGTAAATATATAGACAAACTAAAATAAAAATTGATGTTAAAAGGAATTAAAATCTTAAGTTATTAAAGCTTAATTTACTATGCTTAATTTTACTTAATTTACTATACTTTACAAATTTTTAATTTCCCTTTCTCGAAGGGAAAAAAACATTTTCAACAAATATTCAATCTACAAAATGTATTTTACACATTTAAATCATACACAACAAAGAAAATCCAAAGAATTCAATGCAAAATTTTATGCGAAGAATAAGAAATGTTCAAATTCAAAGAAAAACGTAACATGAAATTTTACGGATTCTTGCACGTTTTCAGCTTTTTAAACTCACCGTTGTTTTCGCTGTTCTAAACTTAAACCTTTGTTGCTTTCTTGTTCACCAGCAGTTTTTTTTGAAGTCTTCTTCAAATTTTTTGCACGTGCCAATTCACGTTGGTTTCCACCTGAAATAAAAACATATTTTAATCAGACTACTTTATTCTTTATTTATATATATTAATTTCTATAGCCATTCATTTACACATTTGTATGCGATTTTATTTGTATCCAACATAACCAAAAAAATTTATAAACAAAATTACTTTTCCACCTTCTTTTCAGACTACATTATTTCTTAATTTTGTTTCTAAATTAGTCGTTTCAATTACTAATTCATTTTGTATACAAACAATTAAATTTACTTTGCATCAAAATTTGTGTCGTAAATCTTTGAGAAGCGAATCTCTGAAATTCTTAATATGGAAGAAGTTTTTTTCTAGAGCAAGGAGTGTAAACTTTTTTCATTTACAGAAAACTCAAGAAATCCTATTTAAGTAAAGCAGAAGTTATTATTAACACGTTTATATTGGAAAACGAGGGCTTAGGAAAAAAATATGGAGGACGAGAAATTCTGATATCACAATTTTTCGGAGTAAAGAGTATTTATTGTTGGTGTAAACATTTTATAAATAAATTTACAGAAATGCCAAAATTAAGGAAAATGATAGACGATAATGAGAGTTAACATTTTTCTAATTAAACCTGAGAAATGCAAAATAATAACAAAGTCGGTAGAATCTTGTTATAAGTTGTGAAGAGAAATAAATATCGAAATACACAATTTTCGTTACTTACGAGTCATGTTTTTTATTCCTTGATCTCCGATTAACAAGTACTTTCAATTTTGATAAGAAAAATGTCACTCAATAATCGAAAATTTTGAAAATTGAAGAAGACAGTGCTGTTGTGCACAACAAACAGTAAAAAGTTTGATCCCAAAATGTTTTCTCCTTCTTACTTCACTGCTGCCAACACTGTAAAAAAAAACTTGTAATATGTCACTAAAATTTTTAGTTAGAAATAGAATTACTGAAATATAAATAAAAACGTATTTACACGAAAATACAGATTATCAATGCAGAAGATTTTTATTTTTAATTATTATTATTTTTCGTTTGCAAATTTTCTCATCAGGATTTTCTCACCATTTTTTCATCAGATTTGTATTTAATGTTTCACAGCCCTGTAGTTTCATTTATTTTACTATATTTTTAATTTAATCTTTTCTTATTTACTTACAATTACTAATTGTATGGTTATGAATCCAAAATATCCAAAGACCAAGATTTCAGATAACAAATTTTAATTCACATTTTTAAACACTTTTTACGTTTTATAAAATTAGAATATATACGTAGCTATACATAAGCGTAAATACGACTTCTTTACACAAAACCGCGAAGTATAAAATTTGATACTTACAATTTAGAAAATTATTTTTCAAATTAAGTTTTTAGCAATAAGGTGATTTCACAGGTAATAAGAAATTATTGACTTAAAAATGTAATATCAAAACCTAAGAGTACTTGTTTTAAATATTGTTTTGATAAATGTGTCAAGGCTTCATGTTTGTCAATATTTGTTGACGTTTCGAAATAAAAACAAATAAGAAGGTAATAATAGGTAGGAGGTATCTTTATAAACTACTTGACAAATTTTATTTGCATTTTCTAATCTTTCTAAAACTGTTTTTTTCAATTTATTTATGAAATTAAAGAAATTTCTTTTCATAAAAAACAAATATTAGTCTATTAAGAGAAGCTTTTGCACTTTCAAAAATCACTTCTTCAGTAAAAAGAAACTTTTCTTTAGAAAAATAATAATTATAATAAAATTTTTCATTTCTAAAACCTTCAAGCACAAATTACCAATGCTGATATGTATTTCAATTTTGTTTATCGAATTGTAATCTCAAATTTGACATTTTAAAACTTTACAAATGTATTTAATTTGAAAGAAAAGTGCACAAAATTTGAAGTTCTGAAACTTTAGACTAAAAAATTTATAAAGAAAGTTCTAATAAACAAATTTCTGTAACAAATTGGTTACAGTTTGAATTGTATATTGTGTTATTTATTTCATGTTACGGGCACATTAAGCTATTTATTGTACATTTCATAAATATTAAGCTACTGTTATCAATTTTCAAGAAATAAAATATTGAAAGGAAAAGAAATTGAACGTACTTACAAATGCCAGAATAATACAACAAATTTTCCTATAAAACAATTTATTAATTTTCATGTAATTAAAAATCATAGATGACTTGGAACTTATCTAAACCAGCGTTTCATAAATAAACGTGGAATGACGATAAACACTGATAAAAATTCAGTTCTTTTTTTCTCGTACACAAAAATTCAGACTGAGCTCTTTCTTTCTCACATTTCACGCTTATAAAAACTTGCATTCAAATCACGATTCTCCATTCTTCAATATAAAAATGTACATAAATTTTATAAAAAGAACTCAACTGCTGAGTAGGCTTTTTTAACACAATTAACCACCTACCATTGAACACTTACAGCTGTAAAATACAAATTATTTTCATCGTTCTCCTTACAAAGCACTCATTAATAAAAAAAGCTTCCATCGTGAGTTTCATTTCTATTTCCGATCATAAATCTATTTTTACCTTTCATCGCAAATTTTTATCTTCAATCACGAAGTTTTCTATCTTCGATCACAAAGTCTTTTATCTTCAATTACAAAGTTTTCTATCTTTGATCACGAATTTCCATTGCTAGTTTCGATCCGCCTAATTTAAGGAATTTAATTTCTATTTCGGGTACGAAAAAAATTCTATTGCAAGAAGGAATTTAATCACTTGGACGATGAATTGGAAAGAGTTTCTAAAAAATATTGCTCAAGTTTTTACAACTCTTCCTTGGCTGCCTTTGGTTCACCCTTTCTGTCGAAGCCTTTAAGTTCCTTTGTGGCGTGTTTAGCGATGTATTTGACGAAATCGTCCAGTTGTCTGCCACCGTCGTATTTGACGGGTTTGTCCTTAGAGTCCTTTGGAAGCCAGAAAATTGTAGGGAAGCCCCTGACTTCGAAAGTTGCAGGAACATCGTTTGCTGTTGCGTCCATTTTGACAATCGCAACATCTTCATTGGCGAGTTTCTCGCCCAATTCGTCATAAATTGGAGCCAATTGTTTGCAGTGTCCGCACCAAGGTGCATAAAACTCGATCAAGGTGTCTTTCTCATTGTTAACAACGACTTCATCAAAGTTCTTGGCAACAGCAATTGTTACACCTGCTGAATTGTCCTCAGGAACTGCTTCAGATTTCAAGTATGGCTCGAGTTTTCCAGCTTCTAAATCTTTCAAGAAGCTCTCAAATGCCTCAATCGAGAATTTGTCTTTCATTGTGTATTTCTGGCCCTTCTCGTCTCTAGTTAGAACAACGGGGGTCTTGCCATCGGCAAAATCAACTCCGAATTCGTTCAATTCATGTTGGAAGTTGTCTTTGGCAGAAATTGCAAAGTTCCATTGTGGGAAATTCTTTGCGACCTTGAGAATCCTGTTGCGCCAGTAGTTTGAACCCTTGGGATTTTTCTTGTAATCCACGTTGTAGTACGCAACTACTAAAGGATTCTTGAAGTCTGCGGCGCTATCAAGTGTTCTGACTCCAACGATTCCATAACTGAAAATTAATATTGACACATTACCAAAAATATTCCAAACAGTACCAAAAATATTTCAAACAGTACCAAATATTTTTTCAATTAAATTCTCTTTACAGATTATATAATTACGCATGTAATGTAATTGTGGCTATACATAGTCATATATACGATACTGTTAATGAACAAATATTTAAAATAAATTTAGTCAAGGTCTCCAAAAATTCTCGTAATCATTGTCACGCACACAAAATTTTGAAAATTTAGATCTAATGGTAGAAAAACACATTTTTATTCATTACTCTGATAATTCTTTTCCCCGATTCAAATTATTTGATATGCTAAATGAGATTGAAAAAAGGTACCGAATAGTTTTTATAGAATTTTTGAAAACTTATTGATTTTCGAAAAAAGATGGTAACCCATCTTACCGCTATTCCATCTTGCTCCACCTTTCTCTATACGAAAAATATATAGAGATTCAAAAGTTGTAAATCAACAAGTTTTTAGTAGAATTTTTAACCAAAATGTTCAATGGTGAATGATATAATCAAAAGGTTTTGAAGTTCATGTTTAAATCGAATTGATGTTGCATTTAATGGAACAAAAATTGTTAAGTTCGTTGGATATCTAAAAAGAAGGTATTCTTGATCCTCTATAAATGATGAATATAGGAAAATGAACGAGAGAATCAAAAATCAATGAAAGAAACGAAGATGAATGAAAAGGAAAAAATACAAAACATGAAACTAAATGGAAAGAGGAAAATGAATGAAAAACATGAAATTGAATGGAAAAAAGGAAACTGAAAACAAGGAAACTGGAAACAAGGAAACTGGAAACAAGGAAACTGGAAACAAGGAAGCTGGAAACAAGGAAACTGGAAAAAAGGAAACTGAAAAAAAAGAAACTAAATGAAAAAAAGGATGTAAATATGAACCAAGAAAAAGTTCTGTTATTAAAAAAATACTTACACATTGGTTTTGATGAATTCTGCGATATCATCGATAGCTGCTTTTCCTTCGTAAATAATGCTGTCTTCTTCAAATTTATTTTTGAGAACGTTTGGTCGGAATAAAACAATATGATCTCTATAAATAAAAAAATCAATTACAATATCTAAATCCTATTCAAATGTAAGTAAAAAATGTATCCCCTATTTTACTAATTTTCAATCTAAATTTTCGCTTTTCAGTTCCATTCTAATCTCAAATTTTAACAGAATTCTTAATCCGAAACTTTCTTTAATTCCAATTACTTCATCAAACAGCAAGTGCTGTATTTTTTGCACATTTCGTTAAATTCATTTCAAAACGGATCATTTTAAACACATCAAAACTGTATTGTACAACAACGAATTTCGGATGTACGACGACGAATTTTGGATGTACAACGAATTTCGAATGTATAATAACGAATTTCGAACGTACAAAAATTATAAAATTGTACAGAATATTTGTATACATAAATACTGGATTAAAATTACATACTTCTTTTCGTATTTCTTGAGCAGAGCTTTGTTAGAAGTGTGAGCGAATCGGCGTTTTTCTCTGAGTTTTTTGGCAACAGATTGGAACACAGTGGCAAGTGGAGAATCTTCTTTTTCGAAGAATCCAACAATGGTAGCATCTTCAGATTCTAACAAAGATATGAGTGCCTTTTCGCTAGTCAATTCTGTAGAAGCTGGGCCAACTTGTCCCTAAAATTAAATTTTAAACGTGATTTTGAACTTAAGATTTAGGTACGAGACGTTAATACAAAATTAATAACACAGTCTTGACAAATTTTTTTACAACTTTTTTCTACCTTCATGTATTTAACAATTCCGGCTGCTTCCCTAGGACCATTGTAGTCATTAACTAGATCATCCTTAGCGAATATTTTCAGCGTTGGATATCCATTGACAGAATATTTGTTACAAGTTTCTTTTCCCTTTTCGGTACAATCGACCTTAATTAAAGAAATTGGTGGGTCGCTTCCATGTAAATCTTTCGCTGCTTTAGCGAATTCGGGTTTCAATCGTTTACAGTGTCCGCACCTAAAAAAGTGTTTTGTTTCATTAACTCATTAAAATGATTTACAAAAATTTTAATTCTAAATTCTGTGATCATTAATACGAATTTTAGACAATTCGATCCATTCTTATTGAAATTTTTAAATATTTTTCATACAATTTGCATTTTAAAGATTTACTTGAAATTGAATAAGCAAACGAGTTTAAAATGCTACATTCTAGATTGTAAAATTCAATTCTAAATTGGATTAAATTTCCTGAGGGGGGAATAATTCGATTCGAAAAGGTTTCATCAAACATCTATTAATAAAAAAAAACTATCTGAGAATGAATAATTATTCGACAAAGCTGATGAAACAAAAATAGATGATAAGAAACTATTTACATTTATGAAACTTATAAAAAGAAGCAATTGAGTATTTAAAGACACATGCCGGCATTATCGGAAATGGAACCTTTGAATCATAAATTCGAAAACACGGTATTTAAAATATGTTTAAAATACTAAATTGTAGTGAAATAAATACTGTCCCCAGTGATGGATGTTCATTAATGATCACAGTACACTACAAAATATCACAATAAAAATAATATTTACCATGGAGCGTAAAACATGACAAGGGAGTTTTCATGTTTAGCCAATTCACTTTTGAAATTATCGTCAGTTAACTCAAAAACACCATCGTCGGAGCCTCTAACTCCAAGGTAGAGAAGAGCTAATAATAGGTAATTGATCAACATCGTTGGAGGATCTAATGTAACTGAACCGAAAAACTGCTTCACATGAACTGGAGTTGAAAAAATAACACTGACCGCTTAAAAAAGCCGAAGACGTGGCCTTTCTTAAAGTAAAACGAACTGGTTTAGTGCTGTCGTTTTGTGATTGGCTGAAGCATCCTTTACGGCGCTCTACGTCTGATGAGAACCTATCGCGTGCTAACAGAACAGCAAAACTGGTGTCAAAGTCGGTAGATGTGCATGTGGCCAAGCAGGGACGCAATCAAATATCCGAGGATCCCTGAACATCCTGCTGTGAATAATTTCAGAGAAATTTCTTCATTTCTCGAATGACACTTCTCCAATAAATTATTCATTCCGTAAACTGAATGCGGCAATACATTTTTACATTAAAGTAACAAAAAACGAGAGCTCGGCGGAGAAAATTTTTAAAAATTTGTCAAAAATCTTGAAATTATTGATCTTCTGAGGGACTTTGTAGCGTTCTGTTTGATGCGAGTTGAATAGTCGTGCACCATGGAAGCTGTATTTATCATGCGATGATAACTAGCACTTATCAAAGTATGGTTATAGTTTGTCAAACAAAAAATTTGCATTTTTTTATCACAAACATTTGAATGTGTTTGAAGGAGGATATTTAAAACAAAAGATAACAAAAATTTGCATAGACATTCGAATACTGTTTAAAAATTAGATTTTTTTGAAGCACGCTCATGTTTATTTTAGGATATTTTTATAAGTTTGTTTTTGCAACGGAATACATTTTTAAACAAATTAAAATAACTAAATATGTTTTATAATTATGCGCACGTTCAAAAATATGCAAGATAAGAATTCTTTACTGTATTTTCACTAAAAATATGTATCAAAAATGAGAAATAAAGCAAACAGTAGAATAAAAATGGTAAAAATGTCTATTACCGTCAACCGGGAAAATTGGAGTAAAAAATGGGGTAATTATGGTCACGTTAGTTTTTAATGTTTTAAATATTTATTACGAACATTTGAATTTGATGCTTACTGTAAAATCAAAGTGAGCGTCAAATGCAAATGATTCCAAAAAAACATGCACTTTTAATTAAAAATAGCGTTAATGAATTTAATTGAAAACTGGAAATCGAAATTACCCTAGTTGACAATATTTAAGAATTAAAAAAATGATATTTTGATTGATTCTTTTAATTTTTAATCAGTTTCCCTTAAAAAACTTTTTTACATTAAAAAACGAATCGATTTACCTATGTATAAAGTATATTCATATATTTCACCAATATTTTATGGAAAAAAGATCAGTCTCATTATTTTTTACTTTTAAAATGGCATTGTTTCAATATAACTATTAATATAGTGATTTTTTAATGACAGTTTCTTTGGAAAAAATTTTCTTCATTAAAAAACGAATCGATTTATCTATATACATAAATACATATTATTTCATCAGGAATTGATAAAGTAAATGACAATTTTTGATTATTTTTGTAATTAAAAATTGCATTTCTTATCATAACTTTTAAAATTATCATTTTTTATGTTAGTTCATTTAAGAACAATATTTATCAGTAAGAAATGAATCGAATGACGTATGTAACATATTTATACTACCAGAAATTTATGGAAAAATGGTTACTTTTTACGTATTTTTGACAGTGAAGATTTAACTTCATATAACTTTTAAAATTATAATTTTTCAATTCAAAATTCAAAAACTATTCAAAAATAGTTTTTTCTTATAAACTGTTCAAGGTTGCTTTTAGCAAACAAAATTTTCTCTATGAAAGAGCAAAATGTTCATGAAATGAATATAATTTTCCACTTGTTTAAATGATTTTTCAAACCATAAATGATTGTATACATTATATTTTGTACTTACCGTTTTCATAAAATTTCGAAAATATATAAAAACGCTCTACAAATAAATAAAAAGTATCTTATTTTTGTTTGCTAATTAAATAATTTGTTGGTGCTCATTGGTTCAATAAAAAAAAAGAAAATTAAAAATGAAATTGAAAGTTTGTATTTCCATCAATTAAAACATTGTAATTTTATAGTAAAAATGTGACACTTTAAGCACTGTTATCTTTCTTTTTTCCTCAAGTCATTTTTTAAATAACAAATCAAACATTCATGACACACTTGAAGATTTACTAAGATTATTTTTTTAGTTCGATCGCAAGCAGTTCCATAAAATAAGTCGACAAATTGAACGACTTATTTTTACTTGCATCTAAACTTAAAAGGATATCGCTTTGAAACTTCAGGAATAATCTTTGGGTACCTTTGAGTATGTCATAAATGTTTGATTTATTATTAAAAAAAACTTTAGGAAAAAGGAAGATAAAGATAGATCCCTAGATTATCATATAGAATCTTGAACATGATCTGAAAATTGAAGCAATCTACACATTGTATCTTCTTTAATTGAAGTCTTGCAGTTCTATCAAAATTAAAGCATATTTTGAAAATTATTTGAAAATTATGGGCAAAAATGTTAGGTTATTGTAAAAAATAACTTAAAAGTGAAAATTCTTTGCACATAAAAAATAAAAATGGCTTTACGAAATGGGATTATTTTTTATGCGTAAACAATGTGAATTACGTAATCTGCAGTGTATAATTTGCATGAGTGATTTAATTTGAAACATCAGAAAACCACAAGGGTTGATTATCTCCCTGAGCTTCAGAATGGAAAACGGAATCCACCCTTAAAAGAGGAAAATGTCCCTCTGTCGTCGGATTTCACGCAACACTGAGTTAATATGGTGATGCTCATTGTTTAAACTCAAATTGAGTTTACCCAATTTTAAGTTGAGGGTTATTATCCATTGCCATCATCATCCTACTGTCATATACAGCCCATTATTAATGTTCAAATTTAAATTTTCTGCAGAAAACTTTACAAAATTAACCAAACCTTTTGTTGTATCAGTTCAAATCTCATTGAGCTAATTATTCAATTTATTACTAAATATCTTACTTATGTAATTATTCAAATTCCTAAAGAGTTAATTATTCAATTTCTTACTGCATTGATTATTTTCTTTTTTAGGAAGACATGCATTTTCTTAAAGGGTTGGATATACAATTTTTAGGCCAATTTTTTGATTCAACAAATTATTCCTTATTGAGAAAATTATTCGATTTCTTATTGAAGCAATTATTCCATTTCCTATTAGGAAAATTATTCAATTGTTTTTTAGTAAATAATTCAATTTCTTATTGAATTATACAATTATTGAATTATACAATTATTGAATTATTATATTATTGAATTATCAAATTAAATAATTTATTATGGGGCTAATCATTCAATTTCTTATTCTGCTAATTACGCAATTTTCTATTTATCTAATTTCTTATTAAGTTGACTGTCCAACTCATCAGGACTATAATTAAACTACCAATTCTGCTTTACCAAAATTTCGAGAAGGTATTCTATATCCTCTAAATTTCAATTACATTTAGTGAACACAAAGTACACTCCAATTGTAATTAAATTTGCAGTGAATACAAACGTTTGTTCTCTAATTTGCCAAAAAGTTATGAAAAGACAATTTTCTTTTAAAAATGTAAAGAAAATTGTCACTTTCTTGAAGAACAAATTATAACATTCAAGTATAAAACTGCTGCTAATGTGAATGTATTGACGAAATTGAAATAATTCAAGGGTTAAAATCAATCATTTAAAAAATTCAAAAAAACAAAACGAATCAAATCTTAGACAAAATATAATATAACGTAACCTACATAATATAATTTTGCATATTAGGTATAGTTCGTATTCGGATAAATTCCGTTTAATGAAGAAATATTGAAGGCGATTTCCGCACTAGGCAACGGTAAAGCCGGATATTGATTTTTGGAGAGAGGGATAATACGAATGAGGCAGAAAAGCTCGAGGGGGTTGAGAGGTCGACAGACAATCTGACCATCCGGATCTAAAAATTCATCTTTTCAAGTGACTTTAGCGGCAAATCTCTTTATGAGGATTAATTTTCATTTCTGCACATATTCTTTGCAATCAATTTTATTTCTTGTTGCCAACAATTATAGTTATGAATAAGAATACAAAGCACTACCATAATAATTATTTTATTGATTTCAAATAATAATACATTTATTAAATTTTATGATTAAACTTTTATTGCCGATTTCATGTTAATTAAAAACCTGCAAAACCACGGACTATATCAAAACGTATTTAAGTATATATATGATTCTCAAAAATGATATCCTTAAATACTATTTTTGAATATTTATTATACGTATCTATTTTCTGTGTATCCTTATTTGCAATAATTACATTATTTTAAATAACTGAAATCCTTGTCACAAAAATGAAAAGGAAAAAAATTGAGATATTCTGTCCATCTAGAATTTGGTTGATAGAAATGAACTGGTCACCCTCTTCTCGAAGGGTGAATGTTCCTGCAATTTTTACTGGTACGTGAGATGAGAGCGCGATTTCTTAAGCACAAACCCTCAGAGTTTGAGCAGATAAATAATTTCTTTGGGAGCTGTACTTTATATACACGACAGGTAGATAAAAATATTATTGCGAGAATTTATCAAGAGGATTGAAAAGTCGGTTCTTTTTTGCATAAAGAAATGCACTTTTATTTATAAATATGTGACGCACTCTGAAGAAAGGGACCTTAAGCAAAAAACTGCAAGTTTGATGATAGTTTCAACTTGATTAAATACTTTTTTCAATTATTTTTCTTTTCAATTATTTTTCATTTCAGTTATATTTTTTTTAATTACTCTTCTTTTTAATAAATTTGTATTTATTCAAAAACAGCCTTTCTTGACAGTATGCAAACAAACTGTTCAATAAAAACTGCTCTTGTAGAAAATTAAAAGAGAATCATTCACTAAAAGAGAACCATTAAGTTCGTTTCCAAGAACTCGGATGATAATTAGGAAATCTACTTTCATTTTTAGTTTTTAAACAATAAGTCAGACATTCATGACACATTTCGAGGTTTTCTAAGATGATTCCTAAAGTTTCGAAGCAATATCTTTTCTAGTTTATCTGTAAGTAGTGAAAAACTGATAAGCCGATAAAAGAAAATTACCGACATTTATTTTCTCACTATTTACAGTTAAAGTAGAAAAGATATTGTTTTGAAACTTTGGGAATCATCTTAGAAAACTTTCAAGTGTGTCATGAATGTATTTCTAAAAAGAAACTTCACGAAAAAATAATAATAAAGGTAGATTTCTAAATTACCATCCGAGTTCTTGGACAAGGCTTTAATCACGTTAAAACTATCATCAAACATAACCTAAAACTTTGTCTTCCTAAGGTCCTTTTCATCAAAACGCCTCATATGCTTGCATATTTCTTCAGAAATAAATAATTGTAGAAAATTTGAAGTAATTATTTAAAGTTACCTAGAACTGTTATTTAATGAAGTGAAACCGTATTTTAATGAAGATAGTGTAGAACATTAAGGGCATGTAGAAGAGAGTGTCGTCATACACTAGGCTTAATCGTATTTTTCAAATTTCTTCTAGATAAAAACGAATTTTAAGATAAACACTGAACAATGAACATTGAAAAATACAATGAAAATTTTTTCCGCGCAAACTTTGTTAGTAACTCAATTTTTCATTTGCAAGTCTAACTCTAGACCTGAATTACAAATGACCAATCAATAACTCCTGAATTAACTGCCAGAAACTCATCTCTAGATTGAAAATTCTAATCATCAAAGTTTAGACGACTCCTGTAGGTAAATAAACGCAGCTTCTGGAAAACAGATTGAGAACCTTCGCTTTAAAACCCCACTTATCGAACGCGTAGTTGGTATGATAATGTAATAAAATAAATGAAGGCTGCTCCCGAGCGATACAGCTTCTCCGTTCATTCCTTTTAACTCGCAGGTCCCTCTCTCTCGATCATCCCTGTACGGAACTCTCGTCTCCTGGATGATTCCTTCTCTCTCGTCCCAGGAATGAAAATCGAGAAGGTAGAAGGGAATGGAGTTTACCTCGAAAGCGAAATACAACAAGTCCTGCCGCCATTGCTGGATCGCACTTCAGCGGGAGTTTTGTTACTGGTCGGGGGTGTTGGAAGCAACCGAGGGTGGCGGAGGACCTTTACGGGGTTTTAGGGGTTCGGGGAAGGTCGAAAACTCCGCCCTCGTGCCGCAAACGCGAGTCAATACTACCGTCTCTTCTGCTCCCATCGCATCGACCCGATAGATACAACTCCCAGCTTTTTTCTTATCATCAAAGCATCGAAATTCGTATCTTCTCCAATCCTTACTGCCTTGATTTCCCTAACTCTTCTTTCATTCTTCCATCCTTCCCTCAGCTTTTATTTCCTAGATTCAAGCAATCTTCTCCAACTCTTCTATCCTTCTTTCCCTTATCTTTTTATTTCTTGATTGCTACCAATGATTTTCTCTTCTTTCCTCATTCTGGTTTTTCTTCATCTTTTTATTCCTTGATTTCGTCAATCTTTCTTCATTCTTTTTTTCTTCTATGGACTTTTTTCATCTATGTTTATTTTTTGTTTCCACCAATGCCTTCTTTGGTCTTTTTATTTCTTGATTCCACAAATGATTTCTTTAACTCTTCTTTCCTTGTTCCACATTTCCTTGGTATTTTTATTTTTTCTTTGCCCACCTTTCCTTGGTCTTTTTATCTCTTCTTTGCCCACCTTTCCTTGGTCTTTTTTCCTTCTTGTATTTGCTTCTCTTCTTTCATCGATTTTCATGGTGTTCTTTTTAATGGGCTTATCTCTCTTTGTCCAGACTCTTCCATTCTTCTTCGTTCCTTTAATTTCCTTCCACTTCTTTTCTTTTTTGCCCTTTTCCTTGGTATTCCTCTTCCCTCTTTTACATGCTCCTTTTCTTTTTGGAATTTTCTTTGTTGTGTTCTTTTTTTGTGTTCGTCCTCTTGTAATCATTTTGATGTTTTCTTTTCGAGGAGCCCCTCTTTCTGTCGTCCTTGATGACTTTCGGTGCATTTTTTCCAAAAAGAAAGGACCTTCAGTCCTGCTTCCAAAAAGTGCCAGCTCAGAGAAACTTGGAAAGAAATTTGCTTGTAATTGAGAATAAAAGAGTCATTTTGTGGAATATTGGACAGTTGCATGGGTAAATTTGTTTGCGCTCACTTGACTTGGAGAATTTGAAGAGATCGTAATTGAAAAAGCATTACTCTCGCTCCCCAGTGATACCGTTTAACTCCCCGATGGCTTTGACAACTTAAGCAGCCCCTTAAACCTCACTCAGCTCGATGTAATTTATAAGCGTTGAGGGTACCATCGGGACCGTCAAACTGCCATGTGGCAAATCCTTAGGGCAAGTTCCCGCTCCTGCTCAAAGTCAGGGATTACCTAGTGATAAATAAATATGTATAATGTGTAGCTCTACAATAACCACCGCCAAAGTGCCAACCATGACCGAGCAAATTGTCATGCAGTACTAAACCAAAAAATATTCACTTAATATCCCATTTTAATCCGCTTTACGAATCCTTCACCCAAACATCCATTTTTCTCTTTTGTCTTTTCAATTTTGTTTCGTCTTTTTCTTTTCCACTTTGTTTGCCCTTTTTTGTCAATTTTGCTTTTCTTTCTTCGCAATTTTGGTTGTTTTCTGTCTTCTTCTTTTCTATTTTTGTTGCTTTCTTTTCTTTAAACACTTTTTGCACTCTTCGTATCCGGGAGATTTTTTATCCTGATATATTTTCGCCTTTCTGTTTATATGCTTCAAAAAAAAAAATAAATACAGTGCCAGCTCTCAATAAGCACGGGGGAACTCCTATCTCACTCTCAGCGAGAGTATAATACGAAACGCGAAGAAGGTAGAAAGAGGGAAAAGCATTCGAGCGCTGATGGGGGGAAGCGGGCATATTGAGAGCGTACTTATTCAGAGCGGAGACTGTAACTAAACGTGATAAATAGGAAAAAATAGAAAAGAAAAAAATCATGAAAGTGGAGATAGGGATTGATTCATTGTTAGTAAATAGCCTTACATTATTTTATTACAAGGAATCATGAGATTATTACAACTGGTTGTTATACCGATATTATACATACACTTTTACAACCATCATTATCACAACACGAAATTTACAGAACGCGCGCACATTATTACTTTTTATAGCTTACCGATGGAGCAGATATTTCAGTATGATTTACATCTCTTTTGATTATTTATTATACACAAACATGCAAGGAGCTAAAATGTTTTTATGTTTTTAACATTACCAACAATTCCAAATTTATCGGTACTTGAGCCCTTGTGTTTTCATTTTTGCAAATAGTTTCACAAAATAAATCATGTTAGAAAATTGCCACTTGTTTGGAAAACAATAATTATATTGCATAACTGACAGTTCTTTTTGCCAAATATTCAAGAATCATATTAGGCCTTAATGTGGTATCAAAAACTATTTTACATCTCTAAAATTAATTCATTCTCTAATTTCAATTTTTTAACTCTCTCAAAATCCGAGTCTTTATTTTTACATTTAAAACTACCAATTCTTTAAAAAACTTACGGCAATCAATTTTAAAAATCAAAAATTTAAAGGAAATGAACAAAAATTCTTTGAATTCGTAATTTTCAAGTATTTTGGGGTTTTCTGAATCGTATTTTAATCTGAAATGGTATTTTTATGAATATTAAACTAGTATCAAGAAGGAAACTTCGTTTCCAGGGTTTCACTATTCCTCTACTGTAAAAAGATCATTATCAATTATCTTTATAAAACAGTTAGAAAGATCAAGATTCGTTTCTATCGTTTTTAGGCCAGTTTCTTCGGTACTGAATTGAATTATTTTTATGATAACGAATTTTTAAGGATTGAATTTAAACACCCACTGAAAAGTAAATTTGTTGAACAATAAAGGAAATAATTTATTAAGGCAATAGTTTTACTATAAATAAAATTTCTCCGTTAAATAACCAAAAAATAGCAATATCGTCACATCGTTTCTATTAAAATTCCTCTAATCAAGTTTTTCAACCTGATACTATATAATTTTGGCCTATTTAACTTTTATAAAACTTTTAACATCGAATAGTTGCATAATTAAAATTAATTAATATTGCATTGATTAAAATTCTTTAAGAAATAAAAAGGGGCTTGTTTTGCCCTAGATGAAAGTACACAAAATGAGACAAGATTTAGAAAACATTACAATTCGTAAAAGAAAAGTTAATTACTCATACGATTATCGAGAATTGATAATCATAGACCAATAAGAAATTAATAATCATATGATAATAAACAATATTTTTTAATTATACAATAATAATAAAATACAATAATAATTATTAATTACTGACAGTACGAAAATTAGAGAATTGAGGGTCAGCGTACAATAACTGCCTCTGAACTCATACGCAACATTCTTGCGCAGCCAAATTCTGGCACAAAGAGGGGATAGTGGTTAAGATGCGTAGAGACAGTTATTGCATGTGGAGCCTCAATTATTCATCATTCAATAATTAGTAATTACATAATATTTAATAATCACATGATAACCAATAATTATACGATGATTAATAATCATACAATAACGAATAATTGTACAGTGATTAATAATTATACAATGACGAATAATTGTACAATGATTAATAATTATACAATAACGAATAATTGTACAATGATTAATAATTATACAATAACGAATAATTGTACAATGATTTAATTGTACAATTATTAATAATTATACAATAACTAATAATTGTACAATGATTAATAATCATATAAAACCCAATAATTACACAATAAACAAAAAATGTAATCTAAAAATCTACCAAAGAATTGTCAGTGAATTCTATTCTCAAATAAACCAGGAGTTTATTTTTCCAAATTAGATGACTTACTTTTCACTCGCCAAGAAAATCTGGTCACAGCCTCGTGTCATACTATTTTTTATCGGTTTTCTCAGTTCATTGGTTTCGCTTTAAACTAAATAGAAAATAATGTTTTATTTAATTTTTATACATATCGCAGAGAACTTTCTCCATAGGGGTATTTCCAATGGTTCTATGGAAGTAAATCAGTTCTACTCTGGGTGCAGGAACAGCCCTCAACAAGGGCAACAGTAGCAGCAGTCTTCCAAATCTCTCGGGTCTTCCTGGATGTTGTGCCCTCGCGTGTTGTCCCAACATGACCTGTGCTTGATCCTGTAAATTTTCTATTTGACTCGAGTCCTTCAAACCCCTCGCTTCTGGAAATAATTCCCAAACAGGGCCATTAGTAAACAATTCTCTTTTATTTGTTCTTTAAACCAAAGTGTTTTACACATTAATTGAATAAACAAAGGGTGTATTATACACCCTTTTAAAAAACAATTTATACACCCCTTTTAATAACAATTTATACACCCTTTTTAATAACAATTTATACACCCTATTTAATAACAATTTATACACCCTTTTTAATAAACAAACCAAACAAAGCTTTCTCTATAAGGAAGCAAAAAGATTTCAATAAGCACAAGGAAATAAATAAAATGGAAGCAAGCCATAAATTCGAACTGAAATCACCATCAGGATTTCCATTCTGTTCGTGTTTGATTTCAAATTAGGTCAATTTGATTGACAATAAATTAGGAATTGGTACCTGGTCGAAATAAAATGATGGCCTTCATGCAAGCGAATTCGGCGGGATCAACGAGGACAGCTTTGTATCTTTGGAGAGTGTCGTGAAGATGCCTGACATCGGCAGCGACTTGACTAGGTTTTCCATTTGTTGTTAAATGCATTCCCGAGTGGGGATGAGAGTGCGGTGAAACGGTCAGAGCAGTCAATTCAGCTGCACTGAAAAGAGGAGATGACTCCAAAGGGAGACACCACTGAACAGCATTGAGTAGAAAGAGTTCCGACCAAGCTTCCTCCAACAGTATCACTTGGTCTCTGAATGGTAAACTCGCAAAAGAGGGTAGATTTTTTGCCCATTTAACAGCCATGAATAGCATTTTTGCACTCGTTTCGTAAACGGTTTCCGCACTCACTGGCGAATACAAAGATGGAACCATTGGAGTCAATTGAGTACAGCCACTTCGATGGGGCATTAGTGGTTCCTCGTTTGTCACATCTATACTGTCCTCAGAACCGTTTCCTGTTCACAAAACCAATGCATATTTCTTTCTCAATCGCTTCATTATTGGCAACATTTTTAAAACTTTTTATTTATTTCATTTCATTTATTTACAACCTGTAGTCCATTAAGGACTACATTAATGACTGTAATCCATTAACCATAGAGTTAGAGAATTAAGTACAACGAGAATAATTCAATACAAAAAACAAAATTACATGGAAAGAAAAAAGATCGAGAAATCACTAGAGTTTATTTTAATTATTTGTAAACAATAAACACCTTTTATACTTGAAATAAACCAGATGGTTGATATTTTTGAAGTGAATTTTAAAATAATGGTATACAAATTATTGTTTGGGGTGCTAAAAAGCTACTGCTTTTTGCAATGAATTTTTATTGCAATTTTGCATTTTTTTTTAGTATGCAAGAATGATGAATTTACTGCTGATTGAATTTAACATGAATTTGAATCACGAATTGAAATTTGCATGTTCGAAAGTTCAAATTTGCATGTTTGAAAGTTCAAATTTTGCGAAACAAAGAAATAATTGGTAGTTTCAAGTTTTTAGTTTACCATCATCGGTATCTTGACGAGGTGGTGTATTTGCAGTGGTGGAATTTGTTGTCGGAGCAACTGTTGGTAAAGGAAGAGGTGTTGTATATCTAGCCATTGCCAATGATACTGGTGGTCTGAAACAATAATTTTTTTCGTCCAACAGCATGTTCAATTAATTCTAAGAACCGCAGAATAGTCAACTTCAAAAAAACAAAATCTAAAATTTATTAAAGTTCATTAAAATTCATTATTCATTAAAATACATTAAAATTCATTAATAGTTCTAAATTCATTAATAGTTCTAAATTCATTAAAATAAATAAGAAACGAACTAAAACAATACTTTCTCTAGGAGGAAACAATACAATTTCTTGTACCGCTTGAGTTTTTATTCTTTTTCGAAATTTCAAGGAATTCAATATTTCAAAAGACAGCGTATTATAAATAAAGACACATTATATAATAAAGACAGCGTGTTGTAAATATTTGAAACGGGAATATTTCGATATATCACATGAAGTTATTGATTAACTGCAAAATAAAGGAAAAAGCTCAGAAAAACTAAAAACGCCAACTTCACTTCCTTAGTCATAAATGAAGTGTTTTATAAACATCTTATATTTTTGAGGGCTTTATACTTTCGGAGAATTTAATGTATTTTCGACTAAGTTTACGGTTCTCGTGCAAGAGAAATCTTTTTAAAAATCTGCCAAAACAAAACGTTCGTCAAAATTCCAGTTTTCTGCGTTAAAAAAAACATCCCGAAATCACAACACTGTAAAGTGACATTTGGAGATAAATGTTTTTAGAAAAGGTGCAAAATTCAATCAAAGAGGCAAATTCGAATAACTTGGAGGCAAATTCGAATGACAAGAAGGTAAATTCGAATAATAAGGTGAATTCAAATGCGGAGGTGAGTTTGAACAATAAATTGAATTCAAATACGGTGAATTCGAATGACAAAGAAGTAAAATCGCATAAGGAGCACATTTCGAATAACAAGGATCAAAATTCGAGCAAGAGGGAGAAAAACAATCAAAATTCGATGATTTTAATGAAGGAATCGAGGTCAAAAAAGTTCAAAAAATCCGAAATGCTGTCTGTCAAGGACAACGGTCAATCGGCAACAAAAATTGTCATCCCGAATTGTACAAGTTTCTCTTCCTGTTACATAGAACTGTGCAAAAGACGACGATTGCGACCACTTCCTGTAATCTGTGTTACTTTGCCCTATTCCCTAGATTTTACAACAGATCGTGTGAAAATGGACGACTGGAATCCAATCTTAAATGCCCTTTCTCTAGATCACAGTTTAAAATCGATTGCAATTCGAAGTAGATTCCAGTACCGGAAACCCTTGGAAAATGTCACTTCGGAAGTGAAAGCTAGGTCAATAGGAAATGCTCCAGTAGTTTTAACAAGATATCTTCTCGAGTGGTTATCTCACAGTGTCTCTCAATGCGTCAGAAATTCCTCAGTTCTGACTTCTCTTGAATTGGAAGGAATTCCATTACCTCCGGATTGCTTGGCTGTTTTGTGTGTAGGTCTTTCCAGCACCTCGTGTCTTCGACATTTGTCACTTTTTAAATGCTACATTGGAGACGTCAGCTGCGAGATGATCTGCAGGACGATTGCCGATATTAACAGCATTCGCACCCTAAATCTAGGCCAATGTGATCTTTCATCTCGTTGTGCTTCCGCTTTAGCAACAGCTCTCTCTCGACAGAAACTGCTCCTCTTCCATGACACCTGGAAAGAATCCCTAAGGTATCGGGAACCAAATTTGGACTCCATGCCGGGACTGAGGAGACTCACTTTGAACGGAAATCCTCGGTTGGGTAAATCTTTTGATTCTACTTTAATTAATTATTTAATTAAAAAAATAAATTCTAAAGTTACAAATTTTATAATAAAAATGTGTCAAACACTTACAAATTTTGGGTAAAAATAATTCTTTCACTGACAATGAGTCTATTTGATTAGATAATTGAGTTTTAAAGCTACAAATTTTAAAGTTACTTTAAAAGCTACAAATTTGAAAATTACAAAGATTGACTGTTCGGTAACAGATTTTAAAAGAGAATAAAATAATTGAAGCTCTTATGAAGTGTTTGATAAAAATGTTTCATTTCAGGTGATTTGGGAGTGAATGAGATTCTAGAAGCGATTGTGGACAGCTTGTGGTTAAAAGCTTTGGATTTGCAACAGTGCGGTCTCACAGATGTGATAACTAACGAAATTATGGATCTTCTGGACTACAACGAGACCCTGGTGGTTGTTGATGTCCGAATGAACAATAATCTTCAGGATGAACTGGCTCAGAAAATTGCTGCTAAGCTGGAGCAGAACAACGCTGCTGGAAAATCGGAATATAAATGGTTCAGTTTACCGAAGAAAAAACTCACAAAATCAATGAAACGAATTGATCATCAAGAAGATTTACATGCGAGCAAGGCAAAAAATAAAAGAATCAAAGATAACTGTCCTCTCGTTTTACCGAAATCAGCTCCTTGTAAAATTGCTCCTTCGGAGACGGTAAAAGCGAAACAAACATCTTCCAGATCGATAAAACTTGTAAAATCTCAAAGTACTAGTGATACCAAACAGTTGGTTTTGGATTTGAAGGCTCAAATGGAATCAGCCAATGGTTCGTTTAGTAATCTGATGGAAGAGGGCAAAGGTGAAAAAGAAGAAGAAATATTGGAAGAGATGGAAAGAAATACTAAGGATAGTAGTGAGTTTTTTTTGGAGGAAATTTTACTTTTCTTTCATACAATCACTAAAATTGCTATTATATAAAAACTCAGAATATATGTAAGTGGTACGCTCACAATGATTCACAATAATTCTCACAACCGTTATCGCAAATGTCACACAATAATTATCATAAAGATCTTACAAACATCATCAATATCACACAATCATCATTAGCATAAATATCTCACAATCATCACTTTCATAAATATCACACAATCATCACTTTCATAAATATCACACAATCATCATAAATCTCACATAATCAACATAAATCTCACAATCTCTATTATTACTATCACTCCCACAATCACAAAAGCTAGGAGCACCACATTTACAACAATAATAAATCTAAATCACAAAACCTAGAAGTATCATGAACCCATTATTTTCAGAAATACAGATCGACATTCAGGAGATTCTCATGAAAGAAAATAAAAGCACGGAAAAGGATTTGGATGAAATTCGTCAACAGTTGGAGAAGACGCGAAGAGAACACGAGTTATTGTTGGAGCGAACAAAGCAGAATGAAATTTCGTTAATTAAGGAAAGAATCAGAAGGGAGACAACAGAAACAAAATTGCGATTCTTGAAGAATAATTTAATGGAATTGGAAAACGCTTTAAAGGAAAAGGAGCAGGAGACTCGAGGATTTTTGTTGGTTAGTCAAAGTTCTTTGGATGAAATTTGCACGTCGTTTGATAATTTACTGGATATGTTGGAGAGTGGGTCGAGAAATCGAAATGTAATTTTGCCTTCCGAGGATGAGTCGATTCTCCGAGATGACATAAGGAGCAAAATGGCTTTATTGATTAGGAAAACCAAATCTGAAAGCTTTAGAAGGGGATACTACACGGAGGAAGTTTCGAAAGAAATGAAAAGTTTTGTCAGGTCTGAGGCTGACATGAGAAGTCTTTTACCTCTCCTGGACATGATTCATTTTGAGAAAAAAATTGGAGACAGTCCAGATTTAGTTACATCAGCTGTAGAGGACAGTGTTTATAAGCCCGATGACAGATTTTGGATAAAGGACAGTTTTATCGGGGATAACATTCGAGAGGAACAGGATGTCTTTCAAAAAAAGGAGGATGGCTTTATGAGAAGTGATAGTTACTTGAGGGATGATGATTTTTTATTAAGAGAGGATGGATATCATAAAATAGAGAATGGTTTTTCCATAGGGAAGGATGGTTTTTCGAAAAAGGAAGATGGGTTTTTGAGAAAGGAAGATGGTTTTATGAAAAGGGAAGACGGTTTTTTGAAAAGAGATGATGTGTTTTTGAAAAGGGATGAAGTGTTTTTAGAAAGGGATGATGTGTTTTTGGAAAGGAAGGATGTGTTTTTGGAAAGAAAGGATGGGTTTTTGGAAAGGGAAGATGGGTTATTGAAAAGGGAAGATGGATTTTCCATAAGGGAAGATGGTTACATAAAAATGGAAGAAGGTTTTGTAAAAAGAGAGGGTATTTTTATAAATAAAGAAGATGGTCTTTCAAGGAAAGAGAGTTTTCGAAAACGAGACAAATATTTTGGACAAAGGGAAAAAAGGTCTCGAACAAGTAAAGACGGTTTTGTGAAAAAGAATAAGCTTCAAGAGTTTAGTTCTCAAAGCAAAGATGATAGTTCCCAAAGCAGAGATGAAAGTTTCCACAGCAAAGAAGACAGTTTCCACGGCAGAGATGTTAGTTTCCAAAGTGGAGAAGATAGTTTCCACAGCAGAGAGAATAGTTTCCAAAGTAGAGAAGAAAGTTTCCAAAGTAGGGAAGAAAGTTTCCACAGTCGAGAAGAAAGTTTCCACAGTCGAGAAGAAAGTTTCCAATCTAGTGAAGATAGTTTTCAAAGCAGAGAAGACAGTTCTCGAAACAGAGAAGGTAATTCTCGAGATAGGGAAGATAGATTTCAGCTTAAAGACACAGGTTTACAAATTAAGGAAGTTGGTTGCCCAAACATAGAAGATAATTTACGAAACATAGAAGACAGTTTACGAAACAGGAAAGACAGTTTTCAGAACACAGAAGAAGATTACGAAAGAGAGGAAGACAACTTGCGAAAAATTATCGAAAATTTGCGTAAAGGGAAGGAGAAAAAGATTGAATTTAATAATTTCCCAGCTTCTCCACTAACAAAAGAAAGGGCTAGAGCTATTTTTATACAAATTGTCAATGGGAACATGTTGCTCAATCTCAATTCACAGTAAGATTGAAAAGAAAAATACGAAAAATGTTAAACTTAAGACCACCTTTTGTTATACTTTATTTTTAGCGGTGAAGTAAAATGCACTTGTTAAGAAATTGTTCAGTTTTACTAAAAAAACATGTTTACTTTTAACCAAAAGTAAGAAGATGTTAAATCCGAAAAAAATGCAGCCTTAGATAAACACATTTTTCTAAAAATTCCGATTTTAAAAATACTGATGAATATCAGTATTTTCTATACCTATAATATAGGTAAAGGTTCAATATTTCAGCAGATAAATTAGTAGCTGGAAAATTGATCCCAACGTTATAAAATTTATCCATAAACTGATAATTACTCTTTTAGTTTTTTAAAATTGTAAATTATAGACCAAGGACTTTTTTGTTTAGGAATTATCGTGCTTTCGCTTTAATTCTTTTTAAAGAAAGGGCGAGGGTTCTGCACACACGTTACGTCGTTTTTAACGTTCATCTCCAGTGGACTTTATGGATTTTTGATTATTTACGATTCGCCGAGTGTTTACCTGAAGTAACCAAGACTAACGGTCAAAGGTAATTTTTCATGATAGATCATGCTCGGCGTGGCGTGTTGGCAGCGTTGCTTACCATGTTGAAGATAACGTTGACAAGATCAAACGTGGTAACGGCGTCCTTTCTGCTTCCGATCATTCATATGAGATAGACTATCGATCTTTCGTTGTTTTCACCTTTTGATTAAACCAGACACTACCATACACTATCCTTTGTATTTTAAGCTTTATAAAACACGCTTTTGTCACGTTTCCCTAGAGATCGGAAAATCAAAACGGAAAAAGATTCACCGTATTCATAGAACCTTTCCATCTTTATATATGAAATCTATTTCTGTTTTCTATCTATATTTATATATTCAATAGTCGACTAATTTCGTACCCATATTTAAAAGTTTGGTTCGACTGAAATTAGGAACAATTTAAATTTTGTTTGAATGAAACTCAGAGCCAATGAAATTTCGTTCGACGGTAATTACAAGAAATTGAAATTTGCGTTTTAATGTGAATAATTGGCAGTTTTGGATAGACTAGAGAGTTGAGATATTTTTGTGGATAAAGTAGATTTTTGAATAAACTTGTTTGCTGTAATTAAGATACATGAATTCGTACCCAAACACTCCGACAGCGACGGCAGCTTCCCGTAAAGCTCGCTCCTGATCCATTTCTACTAAAGCTTCCGGCCTAATAGTGGCTGTATTTCTAGGTTGTCTTTCATTCTGCACGGCTGCAACAAAAATTGACAAAATATTTCTATTCACACATAGAAATATAATACTTTCTGTAAATATAGTAATATATAATTTTAATAAACTGAGACAAGAAATTCCATAAACTGAGATTGTGTTTGATAAACCATTATATTTAAATTGTATTTGATGAAATACTATATATAAATTATATTTCATATACTATTACAATTAGATCATATTTGATGTACTATTACAATTAGGTCATATTTGATAAACTATATATTTAAATTATATTTGAATAATACTCGTCAAATGTATTCATTTTCATAAAATTATTAATTTTATTTACTGATGAGTTTATATTTAACAAAGCAGTTTAAATTATGAAATTGCTACATTGCCAGTGAAAATATTGAATAATATGATGAATAATTGCTTTCGTATAAATTTGAAAACAATGGCGAAAGAGGGTATAATTTATACAATGGTTGCCTTGAAAAGAGGAATTACCGATAAATATAACAAAGATTTTATTCACTCACTGTAAAGTCAAATGTTTAAATAGATAATTATTTGCTGGCTAAAGACTGTTTTGATTGATTGGGAGGTGACTGATTCATTTTAATTTCCCTTTCGTCAATTTCATATAATACTGTTATGTCACAAGGAGTCTGCGACTGACAGCGTGAATTTCACAGACATGCAGAAATCAGATGCATTGTTTGTATTAGAGTTAGGTAACTCCTATCTCTAATAAAGGGAACAAAGATCTCTTCTCCGATTTTCTCTGACTTTTATAATATTCAATTCTTCGCAGGTTGTCAAAATTAAGAAGTATAAATTAAATGGTCTAATTGATTTGCGTATTTTAAGAAATATAAAATTAATTTAAGATTTCAGTATCAATTAATTTCAAAGGTGGTATTGCTTCATTATTATTTACCACTGTGCTCTCATAATTTGAATATATTTTGAAATATTATGAAATATCTGGAATTATTTTGAAATATTCTGAAACAAGTTGAATCATTCTGAAATATTTGGATATATTTTGAAATATTTGGATATAGTTTGAAATATTTGGATATATTTTGAAATATTTTGAAATCCCCTAAAATATTTGGAATTATTTTTTTGATATCTTCTGAAATATTTAGAATTATATTGAAATATTTTAAAGTATCTTGAAATGTTGTGAATTATTTTGAAATAATTCAAAATAATTTTAAATATTTCAAAATAATTCTAAATATTTTAGAATAATTCAGCATAATTCCAATAATTTCAAGACAATCGGAAATATTTTAAAATATCTCGACTACCTTAATTTATTTTCTGACAATTTCCTCACAAAAAATGTTGTAAATTAGTTACCTATGAATAGAAATCACAGTAAAGGGGTCAAAATGACATAATTAAATAATAATTAAAAAATAAATATTAGGTTTCAATGAAATATTTCCAAACTCTGAAAACTTTCCTAAACATTCCAGGTTTTGAATTTACAAAAAACAATACATTTAAACTTACTTTTCCAAGTATTTGAGCAGTGTGCGAAGATGAAATGAGAGTAATTTCATAATAATAACAGCAATAATGATAAACGTGCGTCCTGTCTTTACATTCTCGTGGCCTGCTGAGCGGCTTAATAGGGTCCTCCTACTTCGCACTGACAGCCCTTTGGTGCAGAACCACGTTTTTCCCTTTTCTATTTTTTTTGTCAGCCAAGAGAGATAAACGTTGAGTCTCAGTGCGCTCTCATTTGCATGAAACGAGAGCGACGACACACGACGGGCGGTCTTCACTTTCCTGGTCACGAAAGTGCGAGAACGAGTAAATGCATTTTCTACGTGTAGGAAATACTCAGTTACTGAGCAGTGTCGCCACCCTTGCATACGTTTATTTCCTCCAATTAACCCTTCGGGCGCCAGGCCACGTGACCGTCGTTAACAACCGCAGTGTTTACTAAGCGGATAGTACAGTGCATCATGGAAAACCACACACGCGCTTCATGTAAAATCAGATACATGCTTGCCTATTATAATCCAGCCAGGATTGTCAGAACTGTCGTTATGCCGTCGCTTTTAATATGACTCGATTGGATAACGCTTTATTGCCAAAGGATGATGGTCATCATTTGAAATTTCAAAATCCACATGAATCGCTTTTCATGTCCACGGATCGAGTAATTGCAAATCTAATTGCTTATTCTGCATTTATTTCATCAGAAGTTTACTTAATCACCTTGCCTTTGTTTCAATTATTCCCCATTGCATTTGCTATACCAATTTCAATTATGACTCAATACATTTCAATCGTCATTCAATCACCACTAAAATAATATTCATTTCAAAATCATTTGCAAAGTGTTTCAATGTGCTTAAAAATACTATCTGTATTTCAGTTTGAAATTATTTTATTTTCCATTATTATTTGTATCCATTCCATTTGCATTATATATTTGCAATTATATATTATGGATTTTTTATAAATAAATAAATATTTTTTATATTTATATATTAAGGCAGAAAATGTACTGTAGATTGTTGCACTTTTTTTCTGCTCTTTGGGAAATTAAATTTCAATACACTTGCACCTTTACTGAACTCGCTACCTTTAATTTTCTGATAGAAGCATTTGAAACGTGACTTTGGTATTTTTCGATTTACGACAAGAGTTGGCGGTATAGTTTTTTGTCAGAGAGGAGATCTAACTCGATCCCCTTTTACGACATCGAGTTTGGCAATAAGAAAGTTAGCGGGGAATGAAGCTAGAAGAAGAAACAGGGAAAGAGGATAGAAAAAGCGAGGAGCTATGCCAGGTGCACTCCTACTCTCAAAGACATTAAGAATTGAATCGAATGTGGGCGAAACTTCTTTATCTCAACCCTCGATATCTTCGCTTTCTCCGCCTTTTCGACCTCCTCTTTATTTCCACGGGCAAAGTATCTATAGCAACTTATTTAAAAGTCAGATACAAATGCTACTCTCGGCTGATTCATAAACAGCTTTTGATAACTGGGTCATTCCAACAAAAAAAAAAAAACAATGCTTCCCTATGAGGAAGCAAAATTACGACCAAAAAGGAGACAAACAAAATGAAAATAGTTTCTCAAAATGAAAAAGAAAATAGTTTCTCTAACACAAAATATTTGAGCATATGTGAGCAATAATCTTGGCAATAACACTAATTCTTTTAACAAAGTATTTCATACAAAAACAATTAAATATAATGTAGGGTAAAGCACTCAGTAGTCGGCCACTGAATCTAAGTTCGACGACTTTCGAAGCGTTATAACTCTTATATTATCGTAAATTATTATCTTTTAAAATTGTCATCATCAAGTAAAAATAACTTTTTATTTTGCCGCCCAATTTGAAACAGTTTAACAATTTATAATAATAAATAAATATATAATAATCGAAAATAAATGAATGGCCAACTACTGGTGCTCGTCGAACTTACTAGCATTTACCCTATTTCTTCTGTTCGTTAAAAATTCTTAATTTACGAACTTTTTAAAAAAGCGTGTGATTGGGAATTTCTTCTGCACAAAGAAATGCAAGTGTATTTCGTTGTGTTCTATATTTACAAATAAATAAATAAACTCTTTTTAGAACATAGATTATTGAAACAAAAAACATGTATTTCCAAAACTTACCATCTTTGTTCATCCCCATTTGCATACACTTTTTTAAGCGGCAAGCCTGACACTGATTCCGATGTGCTTTATCGACTATACATCTGCCAGTTCCTGCTTGACACCTGAACAGCAAAATGTTTCGAAAATTGCAATTTTGTATTAAAAACCTTTCCATTAATCTTTATCACATTCCACTTGATCTTTGCAAAGCTCATCATCTTTTCAATTATTGTAAACATTTTAAAATGCTTTACATAAAATAATTATTTTTATGTATATCGATCTAATGACGATTTTATATTATGGCGATTTTGTAATTAAACTACATTTCACTTACGTATATTATACTATGTAATACATAGATATTAAAAATTTTTAAATTAATTTTTAGCTTCACGCACAAAAATGTGTATATCGAAAACAAAATTACATTTATGTACAACATTTACAAAAGGATTGGATTCACGTTATTTACCGAATATAATAAAATGTATATGTACTTTACAGAACTTATAGAACTTTATAGATAATATGTACTTTACAGAACATAATTCATGTAATTTACGAAACATAATTCATGTAATTTACGAAACATAATTATAAATTATGTTATAAACATAATTAATTATGTACAAAACATAGTGAATTCGAATTTACAAAACAAAAAAATTTGCAAAACATAATGTAAATACTTGCACAGTTGACAGAATATAATTTCCCATAAAAATCACAATTTTACAATAACACCTAATCAGTAAACAATTTCCTGATATGAAAAGAGAAAGAAAACAACTTTTGTCCCGAGTTGGCAATAAATTTTGGCGCACTTGTCGGAAATCCAGGGTGCGTAGTCAGGAGATGGTGTTAAATTCGATTACTTTCATTGTTGGGATAACAGCGTTATCCCTCGTCGCGGCCGACGCGACGTAAAGAGACGACCCTCGAGGTCACGTACTTACTCCTTATCCTCTTAATCTCAACCAATCCCAGAGCAACGTTATTTTGTGACGAGCTCGAAATACCTGCTCAAAGTTACCCCTCAGATATTATGATACACGATCAAAGTCAAATCCACCTTCTATTTTCGACGTGAAATCCTCCAACGCTTTAATCTTCTCAAAAAATACCCACACCCATAGAAAATGTGATTCGTGTTACTAAAAATATTTGCAATGCAATTTCTCTCTTTCCAAAATATGTGACGCCTCGCAAAAGAAGGTACCTAAGAAGCAAAGGAATTTAGGTTATGTTTGGTGACAGTTTTAACTTGATAAAAGCTTCCTTTTTGATTATCTCAAATCAAAAACAGTGTTTCTTGAATAGCTTTTCTGTATACTATGGAAAAAACTATTTCTGTCAAAATATAACTAAAAAGGAAGCTTTAATCAAGTTAAAACTATCACCAAACATAACCTAAATTCGTTTGCTTCTTGGGCAACTTTCTTTGCGACGCGTTACATATATTTGTATAGAAGAAGCTTGTCTGACCTGTATTGATCTCTACTACTTGAGTAATACAAACTTAAGTTTATCTGAATAGATTTAATTTTACCTTCCCGAATTTTATTGTTAAAACGATCCGAAGTATTTATAACAGAAATACATTTTCCAGAATGAACTTATATGATTTATGTTTCAAGCGGGTTGTATAACCAATATTGACCTTTACTACTTACGCAAGAAATGAAAAACGTGCTTCTGATGTTACTGAAATGTTCAATCAAACCGCCTTTTCTCAGCTTTCACCATTTGTGAATCATTTGAATGATCAAAAATTAAAAATATTACTTTTTGATTAATTTCTAAGACTCCACAAATTAAACCAAAATTTCACTTTTCGATTAATTTTCAAACAGTAAGTTAAAGTGTAAGAACTTTTCCCACCAGGAAAACGAATAAATAAATAAAAGCAAAGCTTTATAAGAAAGCAATAAATAGTTTCATCAGTTTCATTAGAGGGATTTCGAGACATGATTAAAAAAGAGAATAAGCGGTGAAGACAAAAGGGACTGACTTTGTTGTATCGAAAAGGAGTATCTTGTCCCGGGGCAGTGAACGTTGACGAGTTCGAAGGGTAGTTCCGTGCCTACCGGCAGGGGTCGCTGCAAATTGATTTGCGTTCACACCCCAGCGGAGTCTGCAGATCCCGACTCACCCTCTATTCACCCTTCAGAACCACATCATACATTTATTTACGCATCTCTCTATTCTTTTGAGACCAGTATTGTTTGGTTTATCGAGTTACGCTCGGTATAACCCGAAACATGTGTTTCAGACTATCAAAATTTGTATGCTCTTCCTAATTGTCTAATGGTATCACAATAAATCATAAATTTATCCCTTAATTTCCATTTTATAAACCCTAGTGACCTAGAAACGTAAAATCAAATTTGAAAACTCTCTCCAAGATTCCGCGGTGTAGAAAATCCACATGCGATTTTCAGATTCAGAAAAATGTTTCTTTTAAAAATGTTCCGTTTACTGTACAAACAGTTTCTTTTAAAAAACAAATTCCTCGATAAACTACGAAACATAAACAGTACAATTACGGAATATTTATTTTGTAGCAGCAGATAGAGCAAACTGAATACGCCATACCCGTGGATTAAAGAATTGATAGAAAACCAATCAATTTAATACAAAATAAAAAAAACATAATGTATCTATAATCAAAAACCGTAAGGTATCTATTATAAAAAACAATGTATTTATTACACAAAAATATGTATCTATTATAAAAAAATATGTATCTATTATAAAAAAATATGTATCTATTATAAAAAAATATGTATCATAAATTTCTATCCACTAAATAATCTTATTTCAAGAATTCAATATAATCGAAAAATCATAAATTTGAATTAGCCAGGAAAAAGTCAAAGCAGAGAGAAATTAAAAAGGGATTGTGTAATGACAAATAGGAAATTTTTGAAGCACCTGATGCTCAGGGGTGGGAGGAATAAAAATTGTTCGACGTTCGAAATTCGCTGTAACGATTCCAGGGCCAGTTATTCCTGTGCTTTACGATCCATTCCTGTCAGATGGCTGTAATACGGTAAAGACTGAAGAGCCTTCGCACAGATAACCAATTACCCAAGGGGTGAGGGTCGTTGGCTCGTCACAACGCCGAGGCGACAGATGCGTCCCGACGCGTCGCGACGCGAAGCTTTTGCCCGCAAACGCCGGATTACCATCCAACTCTAACCACAATTTTTCTCATTTCGATCCCACTCGCAATGAGCTCTTTATATTCTATATGCCAATCAATTTCATACAATCAAACTCATTCACTCTTTATTCAAATTGCTGTAACCACTTTTTATTACGTAAATTTTGTATTACAATTCATCATTACTTCTCATCAGAAAGAGTTTACTGAAAGATTTTTACAGCATCTTCATTCTTGCAAGTGTCAAATTTTGTTTATTTAAAATTAATTAAAATCAATTCATTAGAGTCAGTTTATTAAAATCCATTAAAATCAATTCATTAGAGTCAGTTTATTAAAATCCATTAAAATCAATTCATTAGAGTCAGGTTATTAAAATCAATTTATTGCTTTTGATGAATTGCAGTTGTCTTCGTACAACTTCGGCTTTTGAGAGTAGATACAGATTACAAAAAATGGTATTTATAAAATTCATTAAATAAAAATCGTCAATTGATGCTGCTTTGTAAGATCGGGGGCTATTATTGTACACTCTCGGTCGCCTTTACATTTACACCCTTAAAAGCACTTACAGTAATTGTATTTTGTCAGGTCAATCAGAAATTACGTCAATTATTTTTGGGAATTGATTTGCTTTGATACTTTGTCTAACACAGAACTAAAACCTTGCAACGGTTATGATTTTGAAATGACGTTAAATACCCCTAAAATTGTGAGTGCCGAGAATACAGAGGCAGAGAATATTATGTGAAACTCTATGTAAATCAGGTCAGGAGCGGGTCTCGTAACTGTCCATTGGGGACCATATTCCAAGCTGATATACAAACACAATATAGATAAATAGAGGCACAAATATAGAGGCACAAGCGTCAGACGAGAAGAGGCGATCGAATGAAGTATGAGCAGACACGAATTCCAGTTAAGAGGGATTCGATGGAGATGGATGGACCATCCCCAGAGACGGTAATAGTTTCTCCATGCGGTTGATGGTGCCCCATTCGGTGGCTTGTATGAATATATATATCTACAATATCATCCACATGCACTCTTTACATGCACCATGTGTATACTTTTCATACGACTTTGAACACGGATCAGTGTCGCTGGTTTGGTATTATTCGATCCTTGGAGCTGCATTGTTGTATGAATTAGGATGAGCCTACTCGACTTGGAACACATGGCATATCAGGGGATCATCCTGCACCACGTGACCAACAATTTTTTCTACTTTTTCCACACTTAAGGCTTCTACATGATAATAGGCGTGAAGTTGATCCAAATGTTCAGCACAAGATGGATCAGCATTTAAAAATGCAACAGAAAGTGATACATTCAGGATCAAGTGAGCGTAGAATGAGAAATTGATTCAATTTTCGGCTAATTAGGAATCTATTGTCAACCAAAATGTATATAATATATATAATATATGTTTATAATATACGAGAAAAGTAAATCCTTTAAAATTTACTTAATTTTTGAACGGTTTGAGAAGGGACATCGCCTTCCATCATTTTTCGCCTTTTCCTTTGACAGTTTTCGTTTCTTCGACTGTTAACTGTTTGTTAGAAATCAGGTAAACAGTTGACAACAGTCAAAGAAAGAATTGACAACTGTCCCTGAGTTCTAGCAGTTAACAACACTCGAAGAAAGAAACAACAACTGTCAAAGGAAAAGGCGAAAAATTGTGGAAGGGGATGGCCCGTCTTAAAGTGTTTGACATAGTCAAGTATAAATTTTAAATTACATTTTTTCCGTGTAAGTACAGCAGAAGAGCTCATAGAGTTAAAATTGAGGTTTATAGAATAATAAAATGAATGAAATACAATTTTCATTTCAGATATTGAGTGTAATATTCCTATCAAATTCTATTGAAATCGGTCAAAGTGTTCTTGAGACACATTTTTATAACGCAAAATTTTGATGATATTATCAAGCTTAATTTTTATACAGTGTACGGAATAATTGGGGTAATCATGTGTATTTATAGTTGAATTTACGAAATACTTGGTTGAATTAATTAAATACTTATTTAAATTTACTTTTATTTATGAGTACTTGATTAGTACTTGATTAGTACTTGATTTGTACTTTATTAGTACTTGATTAGTACTTGATTAGTACTTGATTAGCACTTTATTAGCACTTTATTAGTTTCCTTTCGGTAAAGTTACGAAAGTACTTGTTAGATTTTATCAATTTGTGTTAATTTTAAACAAACTTCTTTTTCGTTTAAATGTTTATAATAATCACTTTTATTTTTCTGATATACATGAAGAACATACAGTGAAACAATTCCCGGGTTTATAATGGATCTCCCGGTCATAAATTAATCCCGACAATTTCCCGGTTTTCGGACAAGTGTCCCTAGGCAAGACTTGCGACATCTGAAAAAATATTTAAATCTTAAGATAGCTAATTTACCTGTAAATTAATTTTCTTCGAACGCTTCTTTTGAAAAAACCACTGCACCCGTTGCAAGCTAGGATTCCGTAGTGTTTACCGGAGCTGGTATCACCACAGACGACACAGATTAATCCGAGACTTCTGGGAGACTTGGTGCCATGCTGAGAGTGCTGTTGTTGCTGCTGTTGTTGTTGTTGCTGTTGTTGATGCTGTTGGACTTGACCAAGAATGTGGGGGTGTCCATTTTCGAGGGCAGTCAAGTAGGGGGATGGGGCAACTGGGAAATTATTGGGTATTGCCCGACAAAGAGGAACAGGACACTCTTGCACTGATCTAGATGCATAAGGATCTTGACTTGATACTGATCCAGTTGCACCTAGGGGACTATAGCGCTCTGGAAGACCCGGAGAAATCACACTACTTTCGCCAGAATCTGAAAGAAAAGTTGTTTCTGTTTTGAAAGTTTTAAAGTTGATTTTTATTAAGATAAAGAATTAAGAAAATGATCCAGAAAATTGTTTATTGAAAGGAATAAATTTCTATAAAATATTGTACTTTTAAGTAGTAACCTCTTTAAGAAATTTATTGTACTGCGTGTACATATTTTCATATTTGTATTCGCATGTTTGAATTGTTTGTATTGCGGTTTTATTTATTATATTTAGTGGTTGTCATATTTATGTTTGTATCTTTTAGGTATGTATTATTTATTTAGAAAAATTGAAAAAGCTGATGGTATAATCTACAATATGAATTGCTTGATAATATTTTATGTACCCAAATATTTTTGCTATTCAAAAAGAAATTTCGCAATTCCTTTGATAAGTTAGATCGACATTATCGAGTTATCTCTAAGTAAAAGTAAAAGTTTATTATTTCAGTTGGGATTTAAAAAAATATTAAAACTGACGTTAACTCTTGCAATATGTAGATATCGATAATGTAAGCATCAGAAAGTAAATCGACAAATTTTCACAATTTCAATTCCGGTATTGAATAAAAAACACCCAAAATTTATTATACTTGAAAACACCGTTTAAAATATAAATATTGTTTTATCTTTCTTAAATTGTGTTTAAGCTTCACCATATTTTTACACTTTTTTCCTGCGTTTTCTGTCAAAAAACAAAATACTTTGCATTTCTTTCCTTGAAATTAAAAAGAGCCGAGATAATTTTTGTTATAAACAATCACGTGCGCTTATTTTCAGAATAGATATTTTCTTTAAATTCCAAAAAGAAAATTGTTTACAATTTGTCTCGCTTCCGTTTTTGAAAAATTCAGAAAACAACGATATTGAATGGAAAGTAATATTTATATCATTCGCAGACTTAACAGTTTACACAAATGTGGTGCAAGATTATTTAAGAAAATATTGATTGAATGCGATGATCACATTTTTTCAGGTAAAAAGTCATCTTTTCCTCACTGGCAATTTTATATTTTGAGTTAGAAAAACAGTGTTTTGCGTGGTTGACTAAAGGTGCAAAAAATATGAATAATAATGTAAAAAAGTTGTAAGACAAAAAAAATGAATACCATATTCTAGCATATAAGTAACATATGAATACAAATAAGAAAAACAATAGGTACATAGAAAAAAGTCTTATAGCTACAATAGTTCATAAAAATTATTTGAAAATATGTTTATTGTTGAATTTAAAAATAAATCAATTAGGAACCATACACAAATTACGTAAGGCATTTTTTCGGATTTTTGAACCCCCCATTGCAAGACACCGTACGATTTTTTCGACCCCCCCCTTCCCCCTCAAAATCTTACTAAGAACAATTTTCCATTTGATCGATTGAAGCATTAACGTAATCATACTTAAGTAAAGTTAAAAATAAATCGATGTTATGCGTTCTCAAGTACTGCATGTATATTAAATATCATTCTCTCTACCTGTTCTTTCTCATTCTAGATTTAGAGAGTTGGTTTTGCCTTAGAAACTTCCAATGAAAACCAATCAAATTCAACGATTTCTTTGATAGTGCTATCTTAAATGATAATAAACCTTGGTTATAACGAAAACCAATCTTACGTAAGGTTTGATCAGACCCCTCCTCCCCCCAATTGCCTTAAGTAATTTATGTACGGCCCCTTACTAATTTAAAAATCACTTGAGACCACTTCTAAATCCAAAGTGGACTAAAATACAATTTTCTTACAACCACGCTCCGTGAAAAAGTACAACTTTATGTTTTAATTACAACTTTATACTTTACTTTATACTTTAGTTATAACTTTAATGTTGAACTTTACACATTTTAAAGTGTGTGTAAAAAATGATTTTTTTTAATAATGTGTGTGTAACTTTACACAGTTTCGATTCCACATGGATCAGACTGAAACTTTACACACAGTTGTGACTGCGCATGCGTCAAATCATTACTTTACACACAGTTGTGACAACGCATGCGTGATGCCACTACTAAAGTGGCTCCATCTCGCGGATATGTCTTTAACTCAATTTACACTCATATTTATTTTTCTTAAGTTTGAAAACAAGGAATTAAATATATTTTTTAAATTTATTTATTTGAATATATCTTATATTCATGCATCAATATAAGTACAAAAAAATAAAAATATAAAACATTATTCATAACATTATAAAAAATTCATTCCCTACATTTTCAAAAAGCACAAAATCTTTTCCATTCTCACAAAGTGTCACCGCATTTGACTAATGAAAAATACCCAAGTATCTGTCACTCAAGACATTTGGGATCAATTTCAAGACGTTTTTCATTCCACCGGCTCAACAAGGTATTTGAAATGCAAACAATATTTACATGGGAAAATGAGTTTGGAAAAAGCTCAGAAAGTAGAAAGCGATTCGGAATTACACTCATAACCATAAATATGTATTTGTTCAGCGAGAGAGATGGGATCAAGTCGGATGAAAGAAGGAACAATTGAAATATATGTATATTTAAGCATTGTGACTGAGGGAGAGAAAAAATAGAGGAAAAAGTGAACGGGACACAGAGCAGTAAGATCAAGAGGGGTAGATCGTGAAACGATCTGCACGCCCTGCAAACATCTGGGAGTTGACGAAATGCGATTTCCTACTTGGGGGTCGTTGGCGAATCACTTTGGGACCTGCCACTTATTTTATTAGTCACGCTTTTCATTACAACAGTGATTTGATGGAATTGTATTTATTGCTGCCACCCAACTCTAAAGGGGTCGCTCAAGTCGTCAGCAGTTCACTCCACTCTCTATCTTTATATAATCAAAACCCAATTCAAACTCCATTTAAACTGCACCTTAGCCCTTCGTTCACTTTTCTTATAAAAAGGATCGATTCCCAGACAAGTTAACAGTCATAAAATTTTTAATTTGGTAATTTAATCATGGATTAAATCGGCCTAAATATTTTTAAAAATAACTTACTCCAATGCTGCTGGTCAAAATAGCTTTAATATATTTTAATATATTTAATATATTTAATATATCTTTAATATAATTTAATATATTTAATATATTTTAATATATTTAATATATATTTAATATATTTAGCTAGATTATTTCTAAAATATTAAATTATATTATCTTCAATATATTTAAATCTTTATTGACAGTCTGAACATTGTCATGATTTGAAAAGAAAATTACTGAAAATCAATCAATTAATTTTAGGCTTAGAGCCTAATTTTTTATCTATAAGAGCAAAAATTAGGTTTTCAAAAATAGAATCAAAAATAAAAAAAACATCAAGGGGTTAAATGAAAATAAAGAATTTGAAATGTGCATGAATGAAGTTCTAAAAAGAAGAGAATTTTTGAAAAGTGAAGAATGAAGAGACATATTTCCTACTCTCTAAATCTGAATTAGTCACTTTTGAGCCTTTTGACTAATTGCAGTAGGATCGATTCGTTTGCTTATTGAATTAGTAACCGTCTTTACTAATGTTTAGTCAATAGTGACTAATTCTTAGTAGAAAACTACAAATTCATTTAGTAATCCTTACTAACTCAATTAGTAAACTTTACTAACTCAATTAGTAAACTTTACTAACTCAATTAGTAAACTTTACAAAATGAATCTGCAGTTTTCTATTAAGAATTAGTCACTATTGACTAAAAATTAGTCAAAACGGTTACTAATTCATTAAATAATCGAATCGGTCCTATTTCAATTAGTCAAAAGGCCGAAAAGTGACTAATCCAAGTTTAGAGAGTAAGTATTTAGAATTGGAAATAGGGTGATTTTTATGAAAACTGGATTGGGTTGTATACACTTGGTCTCATATCGAAATAAACGGGAGCATCGCTAATACGATAACGATTAACCGCACTGAGTAAACCGAATTGGGGGGCGATATAGAAAATTCAGACCCTTTGACCATTTCTCATCGCAATTTACCCGCCCTCCTCAACCCTGTGCTCTATCTCCAATGATCCTATAATACTGGACGCAGGTGGCGCCCGGAAGCCCGCACCATCCACCAGCATTGATATGCTAATGAAATTTGACGCCCTTACTTAGTCGAGCCCCGAACCAAGTGTGGTGGATGTTCGCCTGGCAATTCGATGCATAATTTTTTTTCTCGTTTAACCCCGCACTGCATTCCGTGGAACGTGCCGTGGAGACTAGAATTTAATTACTCTAATGGCATAATATTGTTGTCACCACTCACGCTCACAATGAATGTTTGCATACCACGTCAGGAAATATATATCAAAATGAAAGCGGATAAATACAAGAGAATATAAAAATTTCTCTTTTACTATACAGAGGAAAAGTGATTTTGAAAGCTATTTGAAAATGAGAGAATAGAATTTTTGTTTGTTTTGAAAGAATATTGCATTTTTTATCCCACATAGCACTGAACCTTGCCTAAAGCTTTAGGCAAGCTTTAAGTGCAAGGCTCGCAAGATTTAATTGTAAGCTTTAGGCAAGCTTGCCGTTAAACATTAAATTATAGCGGACATTTAAATCTTTACTCAAGCTTGCCTAAAGCTTGCATTTAAATCTTGCGAACCTTGCACTTAAAGCTTGGCTAAAGCTTTAGGGAAGGTTCAGTGCTATGTGGGATGCAATGTAATACACCGAAACAATAAATTGCTATTTTTAATAAAATTTTAGTTCAGGTTGTACTGAAAGAAAATAGTTAAGAAATTTTAGTATTATCAGCATTTTAAATAGGCCTACCAGAACTTCAGTTGGGTTTACTAAATTCTTTGTCAAGCTTACCAAAATTTTAGTGGAACTTACCAGAATTTTAATTAATCTGATTAAAATTGTGACTGAATTAATTTGAATTTTATTCCATTCAATTTGTAAATATTTTTTTTTTTTTTTTTGAAAATATATCTCAAAGGTAATTTGTTTTTTCTTGTCGTTTTAATAGTTTGACAAAAAATGTGGAATCAATTAGAAAATAGGCACTTTTATGTATAAATAAATTACTTACCGTGACGAATACTCAGAGGACTATTCGGGCTTTGTGGGTGATCAGAATTCGTTTCATTTTGCGACGGTCGATGTTGAATACAAGAATCTTCCGACGGCCCTACAGTCGTTGCTCCATTCATGATTAATTCTATCTTCGTTTTTTTCCTGAAATAATATTTAAAATTTTTAAGTGATAAACTAAAAGTTAAATAACATTTAAAATGAAATTTCTTTTTTTTTCAAAATTATGAATAATTTGACAAATTTTACTAATTTGAAAAATTTTATTAATTTGAAAAATTTTACTAATTTGAAAATTATGAAGTACTTACTGTTACACTGAGTTTTCACAAAAAAGCTTTATTGATTCAGCAGAAAGTCAGATGTGACAAAGTTAATTTAATAATTTTATACACAAATTGTAAATGCGAAAAGAACAGAAAATATTTAAAAATATCTGAAAATATATGGAGCATCAAAAAATATAAAATACCAAAAAAGAAAAATGCAGTAAAATCAATTTGGATGCTTTATGCTTGTCTGAACGAATATCAGGAAATTAGTAACTGAAAAATATACGGTAAAAATATTTACACAAGTACATATAGAACTTGTATAAACGTTTAAATTTTTTCCAAATATTTTGAAATTATTTACGTTAACGCAAATAATTACGTGTACAATTCTGTGTAATTGAGGAATAAAAAGAAAACTACATTAAAAATGTGATACAAAAACACATTTTAAGAAACCATTTGACCAATTTTCAAAAATTTGGCGCTCAAAGTATAAATTATTCCAAATTTGTTGTAAGGAAAATATTTTCCTTATCACTTCACTTCAAAACCAACACTTTATTTTTTTGTCACTAAAGTTTTTAAGTTTGATTTAAAAACAAACGCTTTTCGCTTCTTTAACTTTGCCACATCGATTCACAGTATCACTTTAAACATATAAAAAAAAGATGCATTTGCAATAAGAAAAAACAACGTTGAACAAAAATTAAAAAAACAATGTCGAGATGTAAATATAAAACAGATGAATAACAAAAGTAAAATTGTCAAAAATAAATGGAAGAACAAAATAGTCGAAGCAAAATGGTCACGATGACATTGTCAAAGTAAAATGGCCAAAATATAATGTCCACAATAACAAAGTCAAAGTAAAATGTTCAAAATAAAATGGTCAAGATAAACTAGTGGAAGTAAAATGGTTAACGTACAACGATCAAAGTAAAATGTTCGAAATTGCAATGGTCAGAATAAAAGACTCGAAATAACATCGTCAAGATAAAATAACTAAGTAAAATAGTCGTATAGCAAAATATGATATAAAAGCAAATTATAAAAGCAAAGTAGTCGTAGAGGACAATATGATATAAAAGTCAAATAGTCGTAGTAAAACGACGAAAGTAAAATAGGCGAATAAAAATGATAAAAATAAAATGGTCACAGTAAAAGAATAAAAAAGAACCAATAGAAAAATGCAAAAAAACCCAAATAAATTTGTTTTTAAAAAATAAAAATTAACAACAATCACAGGTAGAATAAGCACAACACATTTTTACAGAACATACTCAAAATCAGTAGAGTCTGTGAATCCACGTCAGAAATGGGAAAGAACTGTTTGAGAGGAAAGGATGAAAATTCAGATATCGTATATTGGTAGATGACAGCCGATCTGTTCGTAAACGTTGACTGCACCGACGGAAATGTGACGCTAGAGACGTCCCGACGGGTAGCGTCGCGACGGTAGGCAACTGATTGGTCCGCGAGTACTTTTGAAGGCGGGATCAGGAGGCACCGCGGGAAAAACAAGAAAAACGGGATACCGAGGATTTAACCTATAGCCGCCACGTTTGACGTGCGGCGTCGAGGAGCGTCGCGGCGCTTGCGCAACTAAAATCACCCCTCACTCCCACCAGACGGTGCTCCTTTTTGCCCGTTGCACACACCCTCCTATCAGCATTATACGCTATGCAATTGTTGATCGCTGCCTGCATCGACGTAGTGGAGCATGCCCTGGTTCCCCAGGTACTTTTGTGGTGGGGCTCCACTTGGTCGTTTACCCGAGCTAAATATTCTGCAAAATACACTTCCACCAGCTGATAAATGACGTTTAATCAGAATTTTATGCTTCTCTTTTACGCCTCCTTTTATGGATCTATTTGAAAAATTATACCGAGAATCTTGTGGCTCAAGGGGTTTATGAATTTTATCATAGATATAGTGAAATGATATAACGCTGCCTGTTGATTAGCGTCATATACAAGCAGTTTATTGCAATTTGTTTAATTAACAATTTCATAAAAATTGATGGAAACTGTAAGTAGTTGAGTCCTTTTTAATCTGCTGGAAGTACCACGTCTTTTTTTGTTTCGCTATAGCCATGTCAACAAATAAATGCAAATAATAATTATTATTAATAATAATAATAGATGCAAAACAATCTCTGTCTTTTTGAATTCATACAGACTCTCTAAATCTGAATCAGCGACAAGTGAGACTTTTTCAAATCAGTGCATATGCGCTGAGAATTGGCAAATTTTTGGGTTATGTTCCACAAATATTTCAGCGTATATACGCTGATTTGTTCAGCGTATATACGCTGATTTGAGTGGCTCACTTCTGGCTGAGAATCAGCACTACAGATTTAGAGTGAAGCTTAATTCCATTTCTATCCTCTGGAATTCATGAACCTTCATCAAATCTTTATATTTATTTCCTACTCATCCCTATTCTCTACTTTATCCTATTCTATTCTTATTTATCCTAAAGGAGAAAAAATGATGGAGCCGCACCTACCATATTCAACTGTACAGTAAATCAAAAACCATTTTTAGGAACTATTGCAAGAACCGTGAACAACAAACAGATAACCTCTACTACTAGAGTCAATATTGGAGTAAACTATATTCCATGCAAAATATTCTTGACTACATGGGTTTATCTTACACGGAGAGAAAACTTGTGGCTAAAAGCGTACGCGTCAGACATAGTCATAATGCACTAACATTATTGTAAGGAATTGGCAAGAGTTTCAAGAAATTTCTTCACCAAGTTCGAGCGACATAGACCAAAATTTCTCATGTAATTTTCGAACCATCCGTGCGATTCTTACACCAACCTTTTGCGATTTTAGTAACCGACATCTATGTAAATATTGCACGAGACAGTTCCGAGCGATTTTCGCAACAGATTTGTTTCCTTGTAGATATGACATTTCTCTCCTGTCACTGTACAGTTTTCTATGTGATTATCATAACCATAATATAATAAGCGGGGCTGTAGTTTTTTCCTCATCCAAAGCAAGTTTACATTCTTTTAACTTATAGTCTTTTATCATTCTATCCTCAGTTAAACCAAGGCTCTTTAATCCTTTCTTATATCCACCACAATTCCTAACTTTTGAATTCATAAAGCTTCAACCAAATCCTTCTTAATTAGCTTTTATCCTATTTGATCCCTTTGCGACCCATAAAACCAGTCTATCTGTATCCCAAGTATTCCATATACAGATCTTTTTTCGTATAGATTCAACTAACTAGTTTTATTAGTTTATTATTATTAGTTCTATTAGAACTTAGTTTATTTTTTCCATTTACAATGCTTCTTTCCATTCTAAAAACTAAATGTAAACCCGTCTTCAAAAGTTTGTGTGGTAGTTCGGTAAATTCTGTTGATATATGTATTAAAAATTTTAGGGATTTAAAAAAATCCTAATTGTAAAAAAATAAAATTATTATGCTTTGATTTATCAATATTTGGATAGAATAATTAAGATATAGAATAGATTTGTTTTGTGGATTGTAGCATATAAAAATGAATGGGTCGTTTACAAATTACGAAACACAGATTTTTACATTTTTAAATCCTCTCCCTCACGTAATACTGTTTACATGGCAAAATTTGCAAATTAACATAGAACTTGGCATTTCTCTGGATGACCCGAAACTAGTTGAATTTGCATAAGTATTATGGAGTCTAAAGATTCAAATTTTGGTGGATATAAATGATGTGCTTGGTATAACTCATCACGATATACAAGAATTTTCACTAGCTTTACGATTAAGGGGTCCCATGCAGTAACACGTTAGGCGCGCGTACTTTTCATTTTCTACTTACAGTAAGGGTCAGACAGAGCATGTAAATTAGGACCATTTTTTACCAGATTTTATACAATTATTACAGAATTTCATATTTGCCAAGCATCAAGTCGTTTATAACTCGTTATTGGATGGCACAGAATTTTTTGCCCAGAATTTGTCAAATTCCTTAAAACCGCTCAAACCGCTTTCAGGGTGGCCACTCAACCGGGAGGATGTCGGGAAAAATTTTAATCGGGAGAAAACCGGGATATAAATATTATTTCGGGAGAATTTTTATACTTTCAGCTTTCCTCCTTTGATGAACTCAATTTTTGATTTGCCCATCCGGTGATTGACATATTTAAAATTGCTTCAATTTTAAATTAGCAAGGGATTGTATTTTATCTTTATTTTTCAATTTTATTAAAAAAATTGCATTGAAAGTAAACCTTACTTAAAAATATTCATGTTTTATAACACAAAAAAGTTGGAAACAGACGGAAAAATGTTTTATTTTCCACCGGGAGAATCTGGAGAAAACCGGGAGACAAAATTCCTCAAACTAGTGGCCACCCTGATTCTATATTTAAATGGAAAATATTAAATAAACATTACTTCTAAAAAGCTGTCTATCATTATTTAATATTAAATTAACATTTTTGTAAACAATATAATTAATTATTACTAAAAATATTATTAAAATAAATTTATTTAATTTACACTTCGGTATCTTTATGCAAAAAAAGCATTCTCATTTTATAATACAACTAAAAACTCCTTTCTCTTGTCGCTTTGTCTGTCTGAACTCGTACACTATTTTTTTGGGTTAAATGAAATG